>ML793416.1:265191-278431 GCA_009831015.1 Picea engelmannii
GAAGATGAGGTTTATGATTTACTAAAAGCTTGTCATGATGGCCCTTGTGGAGGGCATTTTGCTGATAAGAGAACAACACATAAAATTCTCAGGATGGGGTATTATTGGCCCTCACTTTTTAAAGATGCAAAGAAATATGTTCGAGCCTGTGATAACTGTCAAAGAATGGGCCAACCTAATCACAGAGATGAAATGCCATTAAATCCCCAGGTAGTACTCGAACCATTTGAAAGATGGGCCTTAGACTTTGTAGGACCCATTAACCCCCCATCCAATCAAAAAGTTTATATAGTGGTATGCAGAGATTATATGAACAAATGGGTGGAAGCTAAAGCACTCCATAGAGCTACTGAAGAAGCGGTTCTAGATTTTCTATTTGAAGACATATTTATCAGATTTGGAGTGCCTAGAGAATTAGTTACAGATGGGGGGCCTCCTTTCACTTCTCATGGTTTTAATCAAAAATATCATATTCACCATAGAATGACTACACCATACCACCACCAAGCCAATGGATAGGTGGAAAGCACAAATAAAGTAATAGAAGCCATTCTCACAAAAACAGTGAAGGAAAGCAGAAAGGATTGGTCTCACAGGCTCCCTGAAGCATTATGGGCCTACAGAACTACCTGTAGAAATACTACAAGATTCTCTCCCTATGAATTAGTTTATGGAAAAAGTGTCATCTTTCCTGTGGAATTTGAAATCAAAACCTTAAGGACTGCTTTAGCTGTCAACCTTGATTTGACTGATGCACAGACAGCCAGGTTGCAGCAGCTTAATGAATTGGATGAAAAAAGACTAGATGCCATTCATCAGACAACTATGATTCAACAACAAAGATCAAAATGGTATGACAAAACCATCAAGCATAAGCAATTCCAAAAAGGTAATTGGGCCTTACTGTGTGATTCTCGGTTTAAAGAATTTCAAGGGAAACTACGTACAAGATGGCTTGGACCTTACAAAGTGGACACTGTTTTTCCCAATGGAACAGTAAGGCTCCTCACAATCGATGACTCTAAAACACCATTACTAGTGAATGGTCATCGGCTCCGTCTGTACCAGCGCCCCATTTCCAAAGAAGATTTTAAGGCCACATGCATGGCAGACTCACATTACCTCTTTTTAGAGGGGCCTCCTACCCCTCATTGCAATTAATTCTTTTGAATTTAATTCCTTTAGTATTAGATTAGATTTATTTTACTAATAATCCCTGTCAAGGAATGGCATGTTACAATTGATTCTGTTGCAAATTATTGATCAAAGAAAAGGCCTACCAAGAAAGGACGATCTTACTTCAAGAAGAATCCAAGCTCCATTTTGTGAAACACTATTCCCCCTTTTTCCCATTGCTGAAACATCACTGTTTAACAATTTTTCCCCCTTTGCTGAAACACCACTGTTCAACAATTTTTCTCCCTTTTCCCCATTGTTGAAACACCACTCTTCAACAATTTTTCACCCTTTTCCCCATTGCTGAAACACCACTCTTGAGCAATTTTCCACCCTTTTCCCATTGCTGAAACACCACTCTTCAACAATTTTTCCATCATTTTCCCATTGTTGAAACACCATTGTTCATAAATTTTTTCGCCCTTTTTCTCCATTGCTGAAACACCACTTCTCAGCAACATGTCATCACTACTGAAACACCATTTCTTCAGCAGTACTTTACATTGTTGAAACATCACTCTTCAACAAATATTTTTTCTATTCTCTTCATGTTGCTGAAACACCAACTTTTCAACATTCTCTTTCAATAAGCTCTTTCGCTCTCATACTACATTTTGTCCTTCCACGACCCTCTCTCATAACTAAACAAATCCTTGATACAATTTATCTCATGAATCAAAAGTCTCCCCCATGGCTACTGCAGAACTATTATGGATAGGCACTATATTTCGTTTGAAGTATGAATCAAAGGTAAAGATGAGGTATGCAAACTTTATATGTAAATACAATTGAACTATGGCTAATGAGAAGATCCCGAATCATTATTATCACTCACTTAAAATCATTATTTTAGCCATACTTGAGGGGGGGGGGGATATCGAAATCTTATACCATCATTTCACATGAACCGACTACCGTCATTCCTTTTTACCCATCCTTTCATTTGTTTTCACCACCATTTGCATGCCTTCACCCGCAAAACTTACTCTGATCAGAAGAGGTTACTTGACTCTCTGACGGTGCATTTTACTGAGCTGTTAGCTATGGGAGGCCCTGTTATACGGTACGAGCCTGCCATGACAGCCCTATTAGAATTATATCCAGAAGTCTATCAAATTTTTCTGCAGGCAGGCTGGCTGGGTTATTTTCAGAGGCTCCAGGGATTTGATCAACAACAGGTTCTTCAATTTGCTCAAAATTTTCAGGAAGATTATTCCATTGTTCAAGGGGTTTGGATTCCAGTCATAGAGGATGATATAACACAAGTTTTGGGTCTCCCTGTCACTGGCATTCACTGGTTCAGCCGCAAACACATTATCCTTAATGCCCAACAGGATTTTCTCTTGCCAGGGGAACAAATTGAGCCTAAAGGTCGAGGTGTTTGACTTAGCTCATTGCCGCCTCCTTGGCCAAAAGTTGCAAAGTTTTTCAAGCACTACCTCACCTTTGAAGGCCGATACCAGGTAGTCTACCAGTACGATTTTATCTTGTTGTCTCATTTACAACATGCTAGATTGGTGAATATTCCCTACTATCTGCTCGGATGTCTTAGAAATATGTCGCATTACTGTAAAAAGGCTAAAAATACCACCCTTTCCCTCAACCATCACCATCTCGCTCAACTACTCATCCAAAAGGGTTTTTCCCAACAAAACCCTCTCCTAAAAAACCCACCCATAGACCCTCAAGAAGCTGTTGAACATCCTGAAAATCTTCAGGAACAACAACCACAAAACCTTCCAGATCCTCCGGAAGTACCTAACAGTCCACCTACAGACCCAATTAATCCAATTAACCTTCCTACCATACCAAGCCTGTCCCACATCTTACCAGAATCATCTACTCCTACCGTTCATATCCTTAGCGATGATTCTAAACTAGACAACTCTCCCTACCCCATCACCGAGGAAAAACCCTCACGCAAATGAAAGAAGCAAATTCCTCCTTTTCCCTCCTTTTTAAAAAGAAAACAAACAAGGACCTCAACAAGAGCAGCCACTACTACCACTTCCCTAAACCCTTAACCCATCTGGCTAAAACCCCGTACACCTCCACCCTCCCAAATTCTGGAATTTTTACCTATTCCACCCATGGGCATTGAAACAAAAGAACCAGAGGCCCAATGTACTGCGACATCATCCTTTTTAAATCAAGTAGCTAAAACACAAGAACCAACTACTCATCCAGTAGCTGAAACACAAGAACCAGCTACTCATTCAGTAGCTGAAACACAAGAACCAACCACTCATTTAGTAGCTGAAACACAAAAACGAGCTATAGCTGTTACACAAGAACCAGCTACAGCTGAAACACAAGAACTAGCTGCTGATATTGTTACCGAAATACAGGAATCAGATGCTCAGGGTGCCACAACACTACTTTCTCTACATCAAGAAGCTGAAACACAAGAATCAACTGCCGATCCTGTAACTGCTCTAAAAGAACTAGCTAGTGCGACTGTGACTTTTACACAAGAACCAGTCACCCCTCTTAATATACCCATGAAATATCAACAACTAGAACCAACAATGGCCTGTGTCTTACAAGAAAATGAGTTCCTAAGGTCTGAACTGGAAGCCTACAAGAAAGAGCTAGTAATGGTAAAGGAATCCTACGATAAGGAACTTAAATTGTACACCCTAGCTTGCATAGCGACCATGACAGAGGGAAATACAATAGCGAATCAGTGCAGAGAGTATATGTGCAATCAATGTGGGGACATTTATTATCAAGCAAGCTACAAAGTAACTCAAATTCCAATGCCTAGAGCTTCCCCTGCACCTACGACTTTTGTAGTTAAAGAAGAAAACCCTGTTGTTACACAAGAACTAGTGGGACCTTCCAAAATTCAAAATGAACCCTGGCCTACAATAACTGCTACATCTAAAGCCCCTGTTTTCATTAATAAAGCTGTACAAACACTGCCTATTGATGAATTTTCCCCTCCTAGAGAGATCAACACCCATACTCTTGTGGAACAAGCCACTCAGACCTTACCTCAGCCTACCACTTGTGATGTTGAAACACAAACTCAACCATGGGATGAGCAGGCAATAATGGACAAATGGAAAAAAGAGTTTGTTGTTGCACAGGACAAAAGCCTACAGGAGCACAGACTACTCTGGCTAAACCACATCTATTCAAACTGGGAAGCTTTGGAGCAAACATGCCAAGAATCCCGTGCCCATAAGAAGCAGAATAAAGAGCTAAAAGACAAATTGCTCCTGATATTTGACTTGGCACAAAAATTGTTGGCTGCAAGGAAACCATCCTCCAATTACTCTCTTTTCCTCATAGAACGACTTACATTTTTTCAGATTAAATCAATCAAAGAAGGCAAACCCCATGCAGTGTTAAATCCACCAGATTTTTTTAGAACCTTTGCAGAAGCCTCTACTATTGATCAACACCTCTTATGTGAGGTATATCTTCATAATGAGGCCATCCCTGAGAACCGACAGCTTAACCTTAACCCTCTTGTCGGTGATATCCAAATTCGAGCACTCACCTCCTTCCTTAACAATTAGGTTACATGGTAGAATGACTTCCTAGCTGCCAAGCATAACGAGGATAACCACCTCCTCTGGATATGGCCAGAACCACAGAACGCTGCCACCTTTGTTGCAGAGTATTATTAGTTTTTGGAGAAACCAGGGAGGATTCAATATATTCGGTAACTAAAGACAACAGTACTTCAGGATTGTCAATAGTTTATTAAATCCACAGAGATCGTTGCCCTACAAGCAACTAACATGTTTTGGAAACAATCTTCTGAGAAAAGGCAGGAACACAATCCCTTTAGTCCTACTAATCTTGAGACAACACTCTCCCAGGTACCTAGCTACATCAAATGCGTTCAGCAATGTGCTGAAAGATGGATAGGTTATCAGTTCCATTTTCCTATTCTGTGGATGACAGCAGAGAAATATCAAGTTCATCATAAGTTACCTAAGAAGGCTGAAACAACAACTTGGCAAAGGCTACAACGCGTTCAAGGATTCAGAGCTCCAATAGACAACACTTTCCACAACTATTGCTTAAGTAATTTGCACGCTCATAGTCGGTATTCAGATTTTGATTCAGATTGAAGTTGCCTGAGGACATGCAACCTTTTAAGTTGGGGGGGATGTTAGGACCCTATAATGTACCTTTTTGTTCACACTTTTTGCTATCATTACATCCTTTTTCCACTCACATTTAAGCTTACATTCTCACCTTACCCTATCTTTCCAAAGGTATATAACGTCTCTTCTCTTTGCTATATGTTTAATTTGTTTTACATGTAATTTTACATTACTCTCATACTTAACCATCGATCAGAAATGTATAGTGCTGAAATAGTTTGAACTGCAGATTATTGTCGCTGCTTGAAGACTCGTTGCTGAAATAGTCAAAAGCACACAAACCCCGTTGCTGAAAAAGTCCGTGGTCTGCAATGTTGAAACAACAATTCACACAACTGTAAGAAGGAGTTGTTTCACTGGCCACAACAGCCACACCTTAAGCCAAAATTAACCATCACTGCTTCTTGAGACCACGTTGTTGAAACAGTCAGAACGCAAATCTCGTTGATGAAATAGTCCGCGATTTGTGATGCTGAAACAATATACAACAACAATGACAAGAAGATAAATAAAGAAGCTATTACACCGGCCGCAATAGCTACACCTCACCCAGCACCATTCCAACTATTCTAATAGCATTCTGTTATGGGAGATCAAGATATCCTATTCCATTATAGAAGATTAGATTCGACTAAGAATAAGATTCATATGTGCACATGTAATTGATGATCAATTGTATTGAGGGGATTCTCCTCTTTAAATAAGGGGAAATCATCATTAGAGGGGATCCTTTTTCTTGGCTAGAAAGGTATTACAGAGAAGGATGTGTTCACTTTATACATTGTAACATGATACAGTTGATAGATGAATAAAATATTATTCTGAGCATTTCTTCCTAATTCCTTTCATTTCTGGGGAATCTTGTGAGAAGGGAGGACCCACCTTCTTCACAAGATTCACCCATTAGTTCTATAGTGTGTTAATATCATTTTTGTTCACGCCTTGATTAAATTTTGTTTTGCTGAAACTCTACTTTACTGAACTCTATTTTGTTGAAACTCTGTTTTACTGATTGTTACATTGTTTTCATATAATTCATGCTTGGGTAATTGTTAATCATTCTGATTGATATTTCTATTTGATGAATTTATGAAAGTGTGATAATCAGAGACAGGTGCTGAAGATTCCTGCTTGGGGAATAGGGTCATGTTCTCTGTTGTGAGATAATTAGCCTTCAGTACGTGTCAATCATTTTGATTAGTAATGAATTCATGAAGGTGTGATAATGAGAAACAGGTGCTAAAGATTCCTGCTTGGGGAATAGTCTCATGTTCTTTGTTACAGAATAGTTGGTCTTTCCTTTTGTAGTATCTTGAAATATTTATTTCCTAGGTTGTTGTTTCTTAATGTAATCCAATATTCTTCGAATAATTATTTCCTTAAACTTTGAACTCTGCAATAGGTAGGTTGCTTTTTTGTAATTCAAAGTAGAACTTTAGTTTGTTCAAGACAAGATGTGATTAATGTACTTTTACTACAACTCTAGATTTCTTTTGAGATTGAGCATATACAGTGTGTGATTGCCTTTGAAATAAACAGATTTCCCTGGGTTGACAATTTATGTAACACTTGATTGTTTAGTTAATAAGCAATTACAGTGACCAACAATATCACTACTGAGATATGAGATAAAGATATGAGAAAAGAGACAAAGATATGAATTGTAATAGAGGGTAAGTTCACAAGTTGTGGAGATTAGTGTGATCTTTTCAGCCTCAAATGTAATGCGCACAATGCTATAAAATTGATGAACAATAATAAAAGAGCGAAGAAACCATATCTTTGTGGACATGGCATAGGGGGTGAACCACAAATGATAGATATAGATATATTGTGGTATTAGAATAATATATCTAATGTACGTTTAGGTAGAAAGAATGTCTCCCATCCCCACAATAGCCTCCCTTCCACGATTGCATACATATGGGTCCTGCAGTCACCCATAAGCCATCTCGGGTGAGACTGCATTGTGCACTATGTGTGAAGTGTTTCCTTATGGTATCCAAAAGGGTTGATGGTTTGTAGGGTTTTTTTGGAAACCTAAAGTAGAACTCGGGTCAGCCCATAATGTCCAACAATAGCCTAGGGGATTTTGTCAAAATATACTATGTAAATACTATCGAGGGTCTTTCTTCTTATGAGATTTTGAACTTGTTAATTCCTGATAGATAGAGAAGCATGTTGGTAGCCTCTATGGGTTTGAAATTTGTAAGTACTCTATTTGTACTCTTTATACGAGCTTGTTTGTAGCCTTTGCATAATATATAATCTTCCAATTTTGATAAAAAAATAAACAAGTTGAATCTTCCTTCCATACCTCAGGAGGAGGACAAAGAAGAGAAGTCACACTCTAAATTAGATAGAGAAAAAAAGATAAAAGCACAAAGACCTATTTGGCATATTGGACAATCGTCTACACATAAACCTTTGCGTATATAGAGATCTTTATAAATATTGAGAAACAACAATACATTTAATTCCACACAAGATTCATGTTGGTGAAACAAGTGGAATAATTCCATTATTTACAAATCACCTTTACTCCATGGAAATCCATGATAGTTACAATATAGGATCCAAAGTATACCAAATTCCTATTTATTGTTATCTTTTTTTATTTCTAACCCTAATAATATCTTTTATATTTTTAATTATTGCCAATTTTCCTTCCTTCCTAGCTTCTTCTACCCTTTAAACTTCTTGAAATCAACTATATCTTCTAGAGTGGTCATTAGACATTTCCTTAACACAAATTAACCTATTATGATAATTGGTTATTTTTTCCAACCTCTCTGCTTCTTTGAGACTAGTTGTTTCAATTTGTAATTTATTAAGTAGTTCTTCCTTGGCTAGAGATGACATGTCTTCTTTCTATTCTTTCAAACCAAAAATTGGGAGGTTCAAGGCTCTTTTGGTACACTCATGGTGTAATTCTATATTCTTATTCATTTCCTCTTTGATGGGTTTTATGTCCAATTTACTAATCACTATTTAGGACCAACTTATTTAATTTTTCTTCCAACTTTTTAATCTAGATCTTCATTTTCAATTTTTATAGATTATCCACTTATCCTTATTGAATATATAATGAGCAAGTGATGCAGGACCATCCTTCCTCCAAAATTAAAATCATTTAAATAGGCCTACGGGTTATTTGTTTTACTAGAGTGGGTTACCTAATTATTAATTGTTTGTAAATTCCTAAGTTTTATTGGAATTATAGAAAGTTTGTATTATTGGATTGTAACGCATTGTAATCAGATCGGTCAAATAGATCTTGAGAGGTTATGAGATTTAGAGAGATCCTAGTGGTAATTTATAGATATCAAGAATATTTTATGGATCTTAGAGATTATTGTGAGGGCTTTAGGATATGAACCTAATTAAGATATCATAGTTCTTTAGTATGAATGTTGTAATCCTACGGGTAGATAGTGGTATGAGTTAGATAGAGAGAGGAGATTCAAGAGTGTATATAAGAGGCCAAGTTTGGACTAAATCCAAGGAGAGGCCAATTAAATGTAAATCACGACAAGAGAAGCAAGGAAGGACTTTTCTAAATGATGTACAAATCCAGTAATATAAATTTGATTTTTGTGGGATCTTTGTGTAAGCATGAGATTGAAAGTACTTCTATTGTGTGAAACTATTGCAGTCTAGATCAGACTATGTAAAGTGTATGCAGGTATCACGGTGAAAAGTGTAAAACCATTAAACTAAATAATGGGTGGTGTTGAAAGGACCTAAGACAAGAGAAGTCGAGCATCAGTCGATTGTTGAAAGGAGAGCCAAATTAGAGCTTATTTAGAGTGAAATCATAGCAGAATCAAGAAGGAACATATTTAGAATCTAACTCTATATGCAGGCGATACAAAGAATGGAGTAAATATCCTTTGCAGGCATCGAGGAATAGGAGTCATTAGATCAAGCCAGAGAATCAAACTTGATTGTAGATTCGTTAGACTGAAGCTATATATGTGAATTAAGATTGGATGAAAGAGATTTGATTTGGAGTGGAGGCCTATCCAGATCAACAACCAACAACGATTCTCTATTGGAGTCTGATGCAAAGAGACTTAAGGGATTTAGGAGTTGATATTTGGAGTGTGTATTTAGGATAACACTCCGACAGGAAGGACCAATCAATGACGCAGATTGAATAAGGGATAAAAGAATCAATGATAAAAACCAGGCTTTATTCGGAGCCCAAAGTGATGATGAAAAGCTTTTGGAGTAGCATATTCAGATTCAAAGTCTTAAATAAATTACAATGAGGAATTCTAATCAATGGTGTAGATTGATTGGGAGGAGATAGATCAACATTCCTTATTACACCCTAGAGTAAGTAATTAATGGTTATAATCATATCTCAGAGTGAGGAGATCAATGGTCATCAAGGAGTCCACATGGAAACATTAGAGTGGGCATCTAGAAGTTTGAAAGGAACACAATGTTACTCCGACCAAATAGTCAGGATTGTTTCAGAGTAGCTCAGATCGACGGATTAAAAGAGGACACATGGGATCATTGTATTGGCTATCAGAGTGGAACTATCAAATTTTGTAGTTTTCATAGGCTGGAGAAACTCTGATAGAAGTGTTGATGTTTGGGAAGCATCGGAAAGACATTCTACCAGATTAATAATTAATAATATGATTATTAATTATTAAAAAATATTATTAATGTAATAAAATATTTATATAAGGTATAAATATTTTATTAATGTAAAAATATATTTATCCAAGGGATGCATATTTTCATGGATGATCACTATATATTATATATACATATGGAACACTCATCATTGTAATACTATATTCACATACAATATCATCTCTTATGAAACATCAACATGGTATCAGAGCGAGACTAGGCTTGACTCCCTCATGAGAGGGCCCAGGAAAATGAGAGTAAAGTGTTGGGAGTGTTAAATTTATGGGGTTGTTACAATTTCTATGTAGAACATATTTACTTTTTACTTCTACCTAAATTATAGAAAGAATTCCATAAATTATGGTGGGCAGTAATTTCTAGTAAAAATGTCTAATTACCTAAATATGAGGAATGTACTGCATATTCACTTCTACCTATATTTATGCAAAGAATCACATGAATTATAGAGGAACAATTTAACAAATTCAAATACTATGTGGATGGATTATAACCAAATTAATCTTTAGGTGGTTATGGGAGGTATTCTCCAACTATTTATAAGAAATAAAATTTAATTTAATTTTCAAAGAGATGTGTCTCTTTGGATCAACTAAATATTACTATAAAATGACACTTGAAAGACAAAAAAATAGCCACACATGTTTTTTCTCTCTCACACATGGGAAGTAATCTAAGGAAGAGACTGAAGTTTCTAAGTATTTGAAATTTTTTGAGTGTAATTACTTAGTAATGTTCTAGAGTTTAGATGTGATGAGGTACCTTAAGGGTACATTAGATTATGGTCTCAGGTATGTGACAGACCATGAGTTGAGGTTATATGGATATTTGGATTCATATTGGGACAATAATATTCCTGATCGAAAGAGTACTTCGACAAATTTCTTTAGTCTAGCCTCTAGTATGGTTTCTTGGAGAAACATGAAGCAATCATGTGTAGCACTCAGTATGGATGAGGATGAATATGTGTCATCATGTGCAACAACAATGTGGCTTTGAGAACTGTTGTCCAAGTTATTTGGTCTCAGAATGGAGGCGACCTGCATTTGGTGTGACAACTAGAGTTGCATGAATTCATCAGAGAACCTCGTGGTCTACAATAGATCAAAGAATATAGAGATCATATATTATTATATCATAGATATGGTGCAAAAGGGAGTGGTGAGGCTCAGGTTGTGGACGTGTTTACTAAGTTGTTGTTGAGCATGAAGTTTGAGTACATTAGGGACAATATTAGCGTGCTCCCTATTCAGAGGGAGTGTTCTCATCTAGTATGAAAAAGGGTTGGCACTAAGTGTTCTCATCCAGCATGAAAAGGCGTTGGCATTGATTTTTCTCATCCAACATGAAAAAGGGTTGGCACTGAGATAGGTAGATCTCATCCAACATGAAAAAGGGTTGACACTGAGATAGGTGGAACTCATCCATCATGAAAAAGGGTTGGCACTGAGTGTTCTCATCCAGCATGAAAAAGGGTTGTCACTAAGTGTTCTCATCCAGCATGAAAAATGGTTGGCACTAATATAGGTGGAACTCATCCAGCATAAAAAAGGGTTGGAACTGTGTGTTCTCATCCATCATGAAAAAGGGCTAGCACTAAGACAAGTAGATCTCATCCAGCATGAAAAATGGTTGGCACTAAGACTGAGGGTGAACATTATTAGGTATTGATGCATTGCAAGGTAGTGGATGTCCTGGGACAAGTTGTAGTTATTTTAGAACTACCCACAGGCCTTGGATGCATTGGTTGTGAAGTCACAATGGTGCACATGATGAGGTATAGATGCATTGCGAGGTAGTGGATGTCATGGTGACATGTTGAAGCTATTTGAGAGCTACCCACAAGTAATATTCAAAGGTAATCTTCGGAGGTAATATTGACATAATGTAGAATGTATCCCTTGCTAAGAGGGAGTATTGATGTTTGGGAGCATAGGAAATACATTCTATGAGATTAATAATTAATAATATGATTAATAATTATTAAACAATATTATTAATGTAATAATATATTTATATAAGGTATAAATATATTATTAATGTAATAATATATTTATCCAAGGGACACATATTTTCATGGATGGTCGCTATATGTTCTATATATATGGAACACTCATCATTATAATAATATATTCACATACAATATCATCTCTTATGAAAAATCAACAAGAAGAGCACCAAAAAATGACCAAGATCTATTCAAAATTGAATAGATCAACAGATAAGGAAGAGACACGTGGTAGATGATAGAGACCATGACAGATGGAATCCACGAATGAGAAGTGGACACGTGGAAAAGAATCACATGAAGGGAAAAGTTGTTGTGGGGTATTCTACCCTATGGACTAATAAGCTAGGGATCTAAGCTTATACGCAGATCATGACCCTCAAGACTTAACTTTTGACCTTCTACCCGAATCTGAAACCCGTTTCTTCACGTGCATACAAGAGAAGAATAAACCAACCTTTTTCCGGACAGTTGAAGTAGATCCTCTGTTGAACTTCTTATCCCCTTACTGCTGCTGCTCCTTCCAAAAGATTCCCTGCAATCACGACAAGACTATGCATGCATGCTACTGATCTATTATAGGGTTAGAGATAAAACACAAATCAAATTACATAGATGAGACTCATGTATGCGGGACGGGAAAAGTATCTTTCTCATTAACTTCAATATAGACCAACTTACAATGATTTCTGAGGCCGGTCACCGTTCCACGATTCTGATCCTGGGCTCTTCCTCTTCTTTTTGTCCTCCAACTGCTGCTTCTTGAGTTTCTCCTAAAGATTGAGGAAAAGCTAAAGGGTTGGGACAAAACTGGCTTGGCAATTTGGCAGATTTCCTTTACTATGATTTTTCCTCCCTTGAATAGTACCCCTACCCCTTCTTTTATAGGCTAGAAGGAGCTAGGGTTTTTGGTGAACTCTCGGCCATGCATGGCTCGGAGTTCCAGTTAACTGAAAAAAAGCCTTGTGTCCCGGCGGAAACTTTCCTGATTTTTTGCTTTGTTAGGTACCCGCGGGCTGTTTTGGGTTAGCCCGCGGATGCCCGCGTTCAGTATAAGGACAACAAGCGGATGGCCGTGCCCAGTGAGAAGTTAGGGCGCGGGTTACTTGGTTTTAAGCGGTTTTTTGAGGAATTGCTCAGCATGGCTTTGGCTAGGAAGAGGCATGAGTAGGCCTGATGCCAGGTAAGCAGGGATAGTGCAATTTAGGGTTATAACAGATGCCCCCTAATGTGTGAGGTCAGAAGAGCATCTGATGGCCGA
>ML793417.1:0-33903 GCA_009831015.1 Picea engelmannii
TTTTCACTCACCACATTTCATAACATGAATTATTCTTTGAGGACATTTGCATGCAAGTGATCCGGCTAAACATGGTACTTTATGATTATCTGATTTGGTTTATGAGTTAAAGTTTATGCTATAATTGAATATTGAAATTTTGATATGTTAATTATATTGATGTATAGCATTGACAAGTATTATGATGATATTTATTGAGTGTGTAGGAAACATGTCACGATGAAGATGTTGATGACATTGACAGATCACCTTGGACTTCAGATTGAGTTAGGGAGTGGACTACTAACTTTGATTATGAGTACTTGATTTTATTACACATGTATTATGATGATGATTTCAATTATGGATTTCATGTATATGAGTTATTAATATTATTTTTTTAGTGTATGAAGGCGTGATGATGCTTTCTAATATGAATCACATATGGATTAAAGGGGTCATACACATGTATCAGATAGACTAGAGAGAGGTGTGGCAATGTCCCTATCACAGCCTAATAGCACTCCCACCGTGACTTGAACTGAAGGTTAACAATTAACTTGTTCATGATATGTTCACGATGTTGTGAGGGAAGACTGAGACAGTCACACATGATGATTTTTGAGGGGCGCGCAATAAGTCAGATTACTTATTCCTCAGTAAGCCCTTAGTCTCACACAAGGTCGACAAGTGGAGTATTGACTCCAAGCGTTTGACAACTTCCAAACTAAGTCATAGAGAACAACAAAAAAAATGGCGAGTGACACCCTTGGAGAACATCTTTGCGTCTTGAAGGGAATGTCTCATGAATAAATTAATAAGTTAATGATTTTTTTTGAAGACCTTAGAGAATAAAATGAATACTTAGAATTGCTTAGAAAAGAGATTTAAATTATATTAATTAATAAACATGAAACATAATAAAATCTAAGTCTAATTGGTATTCCTAGATGAATTTTATAGAAAGGGGTCTAAGGGAAATTAAACTATTTGAAATCTAGAAAAGGGAGAATAAAAATTAAGACAAGTGCACAGTGTGTGCATGAAATTAATAAAAACAATTTTTAATAAAAATAAATTATTTCATGAGAGAATGGGTTGTCAACATAGAGTTAGAATCCTAAGTCAATCTAGACTCTAAATCCTAACTAAGAGAAGAGTCCTAATCAAACTCCAACTATAAATTAGTTAGGAGACACAATAAATGATAAATTAGGGAACTAAAGGACAACTAAGAGAAAATCTAGGAACTAATTGAGGAAGTAAGGAAAATTCAAAATTTATTTAATTAAAATAAATTAAAACTTGTGCAACTGGAGGAAAGTGTGACATGTGTTGAGGGTGAATAATCTTTGATTTAATTATTCATGAATTGACAAGTGTCAAGACAAATTTTATTATAAAAAGAAGGAAGAGTAAGGAGGAAAGGACCCTATTGCTGGATGACTGAAATGTTATTAAAATTTCTTATGACTAGTTTACTTGTGTGAGTTGGGATGCAAGTCTTGTATAGGAGGTGGAAGCATCTCATTGAGAGGGAAAGCTTGAGCTACAATCTAAAGTCTGTGTGTGAACCCTTTGCGGCTCGAGGGGCTAAGGGGGAAGAAGAGTACCTCTAGCATTGACTGGGAGGTACCGATGAAGTCCATTATTAACAAGTAAAGGAAGTTAACAAGTGAAGATTATCCTCAAATTTGTACTCTTCGGGCTACAATATTTAACTGTTCTAATTATTTTATTATTTTATGCAATGTTGATTTATATATTGATTGTACTTTTGGATCGAATGTTTTGAACTTAGATAATATGTTACGAGGAAAATCTCTCTATGGCTAGGGTGAACCACAATAGACATGTATGACTGTAGAAATCAACTCAATTCCAGCATATGCTATATAAACTAATGTGCAAGAGAGGTAAGAAAGAGGCCTATCTTGTCCAAACGTTTGATGATGTCCACCATTGAGCACTTCGACCCAAAGCTTTATACCTGCAACAAGTTCTCAACAAACAAGCAGAGCAAGCATATAGTGATCATATAACAGGTTAGCACATTAGATAGCATAATCCATTAATATACAAAACAAACATGCCCATGGATCATAATACATATATTTGCAAGATATGAATTGGACGAGAAAGGAGCATTTCTATTAATAAATGATCAACAAAAGTGAAAGTATTACAGACTTCCATGTCGACATGGTTCGGAACCAAGAAACTGAGTTCCTTCCAACTGGGCCTCCACCACTTCAATCCTCCACCAAAGGCAAGCTCATATAGGGGAGCCAAAGAGGTTCTCCATCAATAAGGGAAGAGCTTTGGGGTTGGACATTGTGTTCAGACTTAAAGGACAAGGGGATGCAGACTCAATATGAAGTAAATAATTTCTCCAGAGTAACTTTGCTCTCAAAGTTGAATTCTCTCTTTCTTTTTCCATAGCTCAGAATTGGCTTCTTTATATCCTTGAAAATGCAACTGAAGGGCCGAGTCAGAACATTTCCAGTATATGGAAGGCCAAGGATCAGAGATCTCCTATTGTGACATGGAAACCTGACATTTATTTTTTATTTTCTGGCACAAATCTCGATGTACATGGGTTGTAGTGGAGTAGCCAGTGTATACACCAGTTATATAGCTTGCAAGGTGCATACTCAGGGAAATTAAGTCTGCATTGGGGAAATGGAATAAGGCCCTGTTTGCAAGATTCAATAGGGTGAGGAAAATCTTTCTCTAACAGATGCCCCCTAATGTGTGAGGTCAGAGGAGAATCTGTGATGGCCGAAATACATTATAAATAACCCATAAGTGGAGTGGTAGAGAAACAACTGGGCGAAATCAATTTATCATTACATTCTGCATTGACTTTGCATACATGGCTGCCAAAAATACACTGCAGATCCATGTGAAAATATACCAAACAAGTGTCCTTGGCCATGAATAGGAAAATACAAATGTTGTTACATGCCAAAGGTTGTTATAGTCACGAACAAGGCCTAGTAGAACCAGTCTCAAAAAATCAAGCTGAAGATATCTGTATACCATGGAGTACAATTTGATCTCCCATGATCACTGAAGTCGTATAGGTACTATTCCAAATGAAAAGGAAGCAACAACTTAGGAAAGATGCAGCCACATAGTGATGTCTTCAAGTCTTCTACACAATCCACCAAAGGTGCAAGTCTACATCATGTGAATAAAAAGAGTTGAGGTTGAACATAATGAGACATCGTTTGATTACTGGTCATTGGGGTATACCGTTAACAAATGCGAGACAACCTACTGATAATGAAATTAGGTATTAAGGCATTGAGTACATTCTTGCAAGTGTGAATAAAGGAGCTGGTGTCGAACACCTAGAGAATCCATTGATCAAGAGACATTGATGTATTCCCAACTGTCAATGGCAAGAGAGTCTGCCACTAATGAATGCAAGCCTCAAGGTACTCATAAGACTATAGGCCTCATTTCCAGAATAAATGGGCTGATGTCGATGGAAAGAGACCCGCTGAAAGGAGAGAATTAAGGTATATCTCATCAATTAGCACGAGGTACAAAGCAGGAGCTTCATGATTTGGTGGAAATCAGACGAATAACAAGTTCGCGAACCCACAAACCTGTGCGTCTTTCGCGTGTGCCAAGTTGGTGCAGACCCCCTTCTCTCCAAGGGCTGCGCAACCTCTTGGTCTAGGATCTTTCAATATTCTGAGCTGAAATGGCCCTTTGGGTCCCCACTTGGAACCTTCAATGACTAAAACCATAGGTCCTTTTACGAAACTCCACCTGAGTTAACTAGAACCAGGCGCAAGATTCCCCTCCACGTGACCACCGGCTAAAAACCTGGGGCTCAACCCTTCGAGCGTTTCAGGACTTCGCGTTTCACGAAGTTGGATGATATCTCACCTCCTTTCTCCCGACTCACAAATTCCAAATTCTCCCTAGATAATCGACGGTCCTTATCTCTCCCACAACCAACGGTTGAGATTTACTTCACGACTTCGTGTATCAGAATTTTCACTTCCAATCTTCCGATTCATGAAATTGTGAAAGATCCTCGTGACTAATCAGTACACGAATTCTCCAAGATCTAACGGTCTAAAATGGTTCAGTTCCTCCCGCATGGATCTTAACCCTTAATCTTGTCCATCTTTCAAAATTTCTTCTTCTGAAGTATTTCTCCCACTAAATCCTCCATACTTGTTCTTACTTCGAACTATGAATTCCTCAAAGGGATTTCTTCAACACTTAGTTGATTTCTTGTCCAGTGCACTCCTTGCTACTGACCTCTTCATCGTATTACAAGAAAAACCAGGCTATTTCCCCAACATTTTCTTCAAGTCAAAGAATTCACATACAGACTCCTTGCGCTTAATATGCACACTCTTCATAAAAAAGTTCCACGCTATCTCTTATGAGTTTCGAGTCAAAAGAATCCCCCCCACACACACTCCTTGCGTTCAGTATGCACTCCTTTCATAACTTACAGAAGAGAAACACTTGAAAATTATTCAATTATTCATTCACCATGAACTTCATACATTCACAAAATTCATAACAATAGTAAAACTGTAAAATAGTATCAAGACTTTACAATTGGATGAATTTTCCTCTGTTCTATTCATTTCAAAAAAACATTATTATAGTTGCTATCTTCTTATAGACAAAAAAATGAAAATACTTGTCTAAAGACCGAGAGCACTCTCCGCTCTTCTTCGTTCTATCTAAGTTCTATCACCTTCTACTCTAGTGGTTACCTAATCAACTTAATTAAATGCAACCTAATGGCTAATCGGGGAAAATATCCTACATCTGTAATATTTTACAGTCATGTAAGGATTTACAATCACTCTGTCATTTCAAACGGTGGCTCAACTTTACATACAACTAATTTTAATTAACGAGAAATTCAAAAAATCTCCACACTGCTACTAAGCTGGTTAAGAGTCGGTTTGGTTATTTCAATGCATGAAGTGTCGATTTCACTTCCACATTCACTTTTATTGATTTGATAGTGATGCTCCTACATCACAAGTGCAAGCGGTACATGAAAAATACCCTCTGAATAGCAGCCAATGATAAAAAACTGTTGACAAAGGCTAGGACACCACCAATAAGGCTAATGGCATCCAAGACACTGCACAAATCCCAATGTGTGAATAGATTTATTGTCATCGAACACAAGGGAAACCACCCAATCAACGACCAACGATGAAATGTCGATTGTTGAGTTCAAGGTTACCTACCAATTATGAAAGTAGGGATAGGGTGCATGATAGGAATAAATTATTATGTGATTCTGAGACACACTGAAGGTATGGCCGACATGCAAAGTCAAGAGTTCTGAGGAGTGGACGACACATGTGGATAGACTTCCTTTGAATAAGAGAATGAGACATATGGTGGACTCTGACAACATAGACCCAATGATAAAATCATGAGATGCAGGAGGCATCAATGAAGTTTTCTGTAGAGACTGGAAGAGTAACCAGTTGGTAGAGAAGACTCTATAACGAGCTCAGCTTCCTAAGGTCACGCTAAACCCAAAATTATGATGAATGGACTCAAATAACTTTGTTCTTTGTTCAAAGGCGACACTACTACTGCCGATATAAGATAATACTCCCTTCTCACTCGTCTTTTTTTGTTTTTTCATAAAAAATGAATGTTATGATATGGAGGAGGAAATGAGTGTCACAAGTAAGAAAAACTAGTTATAGTAGTGGAACATACCTATGCTCAATGTAGGGAAGTGCATGCAGGAGATGGACACTTGGGGGAATGTTCCCTCCTAGGTATAGGGTGTCAAATTGCGAAGGATATAAATAAGGCTCTACTTGGTTGAGGATGCAAAACTGTTGAGGCAAATGGTTTATAACACAAAGCGAGAACCAACTATAGGCTCAATACTGCATGTAAGGGCATGAGATGCAATCAAAACTTAACGCCAAAAAAGTCCCTTTTTATGTATTTTAGTCTACTTGGTGTGAAAAAGGGATAAACTTGTGCCAAACAGACATCTTTTCAAAACCATTTTACGAGTGTGAAAAAGACAAGTTCACTCGGTGATCTTTTCACTTTTTGATAACAAGTCGAAAAAGAGATTAACTAAGATTCATGATCTTTCAAATCTAATTTAACGAGTGTGAAAGGTACAAATCACTTGACAATATTTTCTCTTTTTTAGACGAGTCGGAAAAGAGCTTAACTAAGACTCGTGATGCTGTTCTAATCAATATGTAATGGGGGAGGCTAAGGATTTTGTACCGGCCTTCTGTGGAATGTCAATATTTTACGAATAACTGACATAATCTTGGGAAAACCCAAAGCTCTCCATGTCAAGGAGGATAAAGCACTAACTCAGTAGATAGTCTCTGTGATAGATCGGATAATGTCTCTTACTAGAAAAGACATAGGCAGGAGTATTGGATACCCCACAGAATTATCCCAGTCGAAAGTGATCTCCTCAAAACCAGGAGGGAGAGGATTTGGTGAAAGAAAAACTCTCTCTCATTTACAAGGTGTAGGATCAGGAATACCGATGATATGATTGAAGGATTCATAAATCTCTTCAGGGAGAGTAGGATTGACTAGATATTGCACTGGTACGAGCACATCTTCAATTCTAGGTTGAATAGGATGCAGGATAACAGGGATAAAGGATACATCACCCTCGAGAATGGGGGTGTGATCAAGAGAGGATTGCAACAATGTTACTGTTGTGTCAATCAGAGGAACAAGGTGAGGGGAAACTACAAATGCCTCAGAATCCAAAGGGCCCTTAGGTGAGCCCCACGTTTCTGGTATCCCAGCCGTGGCTGGACATAATCGAGTAAGATGAATTCCTTCACAAGGCCTGCAAAGGAATTTAGGCTTATGTATGAGGTGTCTAGGATTCTCAATGCCCCCAGTTTTGTTCAAGACGGCCGGTGGCATACTATCAACGTGACATGCAAATGTGGGAGAGTCATCTCCTACATGGTACTCAAAGGTCGGAGATGTGGCATTGATATAACTTGTGGCAACTAAAGTGGTGCCCCCAACATGATTAGCAGCAGACGGGTACGGGTTGTCAACATAACCTATAAAAGTTGTTGACCCATATCCAACATGACTGGTAGAGGTTGGTGATGGATCTCTAGTATGACTGACAGTGATTGGATTAGCGGTGAATTGCGGCATTTGATGCCAAGGTGCAAGGAAAGATTGACTTTGAAACATTGCAGGCCAAGAAAGGTCATGTTTTACCCCCTATCCCTATTCAGAAAGGTAGTATCCTCCGTTTAATTGACTCATAGAAGTCTGAATGGGCATCATCACCGAAGTCTGCGAAGAGATAGAAGTATGATAAGGATTATTCGAGTGAGTATATATGTTTCCCCCTTGTGAAGGGGTTCCATAAAGAGGATAACCCAAACTGTAAAACTGATTCTCCCTGTGAGAGACACCCGGGGATATATGAGGACTAACCATGGAGAAAGCGTTCAAAGGAGCTGACATGGCGGACAAAGGATACATGGATGGAGTGTAATAAGTAGAATGAGAACCCATCTAAGTATTGGCCCCTGAAAGAGCATAACTAGGATTGGATCCGTAAGAGGGGAAGTTCCAACCTACCATCGTGAAAGCACGTTGAGGGACAAGAATCATATCAAATGAATATGTAGGCATTAGGGCCATGGTGTCCCCATATCCAATGCTAATATTCATATAAGTGGACCAGGGAGAGGATTGCATGGGTGAAGGCATATCAACAGAAAAATGGCTAGAGGCCCAAGGCGCGAACTGAGTATCATAGTTCTGCATACCATTATAAGAAATAGGAGGATTCATCCCCATGAATGGAGTAGGAATCATGGGGTAGGTAGCGGTAAATGAGGGAGTCAAAGGGATTTTGTTATCCATGATAAAGAGAATTTAGAATAAACTCTTAAGGCCAACTAGTAAGAAAAGAGCACACCAAAATTCAAACGACCAATATGCATGTAAATGGGGTAAAGTGGCTGAGTGGCCTCCCTCCCTAAAGAAGGTATGTATTGCCCAAGAGGGGCCTGAGACTCCCTGCTAAAGATCGGAGGTAACAAAATCAGTTATAGGGGCCCTCGTGGGCTTAACAATCAGTCAATTAGATCCCCCTGGAGAGGTAATCCTCCATAAAGGCTGTGTGTTGTCAGACCCCTATCTGAACTAGGGTACTTGCAGAATAACCCCTGCAAGTAACCTATGAGATACCTAAGTCAATCAACTAATAAACCACTGTATAAACGATGCACAGGCGAGAAGTCATAAGTCTGTATCACCGTATGGGAAGGGTAGCAAAGCCCGAAACCTTGAAAGAATCGCCTCTCATGGAGGTATGGGCACTAGAAAGATCCCCAGATACGAATAAATCCATAGAAATATCTCTGACTCTAGCCGAGTATCAGGGGGATATCCATTCAACCAACTTCACGCGACCTCGTGATTAAATCTGGTGTGAGCGGAGCCTCCTGATATTACCAATTATAGAATGGATTTCTCCACTCCCTGACTCAGACACATATGTTGATTTAATTGCCTTGGAGAAGTTTACTCACAAAATCCTATTCCAAGGCACTAAATCCTAAGCTAGTTTGTGCACCCTAGAAAATAAAATTGTTACTAATAAATTTTAAATTATTGCGTTGATTTTATGGTCGTGATTACTAAAAAAGGTATGGTGATGAAACTCATGGTGTTATGACTCTGCAAGAAAGTAAATATGAAAATAATGCAAAGTCCTAACTTTAACTTTTAATGTATGATATGCTCCTAAAAGCGATGCAATTTTCAAATTCAACTCTGCGATTCAGAAGTAAAAATGCAATCTTTCATTGTATTCACTAAGCTAATGATAAAAACTCAAAAGACAAAAAATGCCAAGCAATGCAAAATGCCTATTTTTTTTTGTTGTATTTTCAATATATCGAAACTAAAAATGCATGGAATGAAAAGTAACTTGATATTTAACCCTACTGTGTATAAAAGAGAGATAACTCAAGCAGGATATCAAGCAATGAAACACCTAGCCCAATGTACAAGGACAATAAAAATGAAAAGATGAAGAGAAAAACTTCGCCTAAAAATTCAACCAAAAGAGGGTTTCCTATCATCCCATAGGTACTCAATAGGCACTACAGAGACCTAAGAAGGCTCAACAAGCATCAACTCCCACCCAACAAACACCACACCAAGAAAACAGGCAAGGAGAAAAGGTGTACGCGACTATTTGGGAAAATAGAGCGTATATACACAACGTGCAGTGAGACAGCCTGTGTGTATACACGACTGTCAAACAAAAAGGCGTGTATATGCTTTGAAACAAGGACAAACAAGGGAGAAAGGCTAAAAACTCAGACCCAGAGTGAACATGAGCTGCCAAGAAATGATACGACAAGAACCACAATAGAAACAAGAGCAATCTAAGGAGAAAAGTACTTCAAACCCTAAGAAAGAAGATGTATTCCTCAGTGGAGTCGCCAATTCTGTTATGAGGAAAATATCTCTATGGCTAGGGTGAACCACAACAGACAGGTATGACTGTAGAAATCAACTCAATTCCAGCATATGCTATATAAACTAATGTGCAAGAGAGGTAAGAAAGAGGTCTACCTAGTCCAAACGTTTGATGATGTCCACCATTGAGCACTTCGACCCAAATCTTTATACTTGCAACAAGATCTCAACAAACAAGAAGAGCAAGCATATAGTGATAATATAACAGGTTAGCACATTAGATAACATAATCCATTAATATACAAAACAAACATGCCCATGGATCATAATACATATATTTGCAAGATATCAATTGGACGGGAAATGAGTATTTCTATTAATAAATGATCAACAGAAGTGAAAATATTACAGATTTCAGTGTCGGCACGGTTTGGAACCAAGAAACCAAATTCCTTCCAACTGGGCCTCCACCACTTCAATCCTCCACCAAAGGCAAGCTCATATAAGGGAGACAAAGAGGTTCTCCATCAATAAGGGAAGATCTTGGGGGCCGAACACTGTGTTCAAACTTAAAGGACAAAGGGATGCAAACTCAATATGAAGTAAATAATTTCTCCAGAGTAACTTTGCTCTCAAAGTTGAATTCTCTCTTTCTTTTTCCATAGATCGGAATTGGCTTCTTTATAGCCTTCAAAATGCAACTGAAGTGTCGAGTCATAACATTTTCAGTATATGGAAGGCCAAGGATTAGAGATCTCCTGTCGTAACATGGAAACTCGACATTTCATTTTTATTTTTTGGCACAAATCCCGATGTACGTGGGCTGTAGTGGAGTAGCTAGCGTATACACCTGCTATATAGCTTGCAAGGTGCGTACAAGTGGAAAAATATTTATTTTTGTCTCTAGATTTATTAATCAGGGAAAGTAAGTCTACATGGGGGAATGGACTAAGGCCCTCTTTGCAAGATTTCATAGGGTGAGGCAAATCTTGCTCTAACAAAATATAACCTATAATTTATATATAAATATATTGTTGACAGAATGGTATTATATCCAGGTTTTGGAATGAATAAAATGTGTCCAAGTTTTGAAAAGAATAGAAACTTTTATATGTATTATGTCCAACGATTAAAGAAGAACAAAACAATTTTTATATATTATATTTCTATTAGTTCATTCTCCAATAATTTAAGTAATTTTAGTGAAAATCTATGTTTCTCAATGCCCCTCCACCTAGAATTCCACTGATTTTATGATTTGGGTTCTCACAACTCATATAATAATGAGGTTCCCATGTACTTATCTTGTAGTCTTCTGATGAGTTGTGGAGAGGAAAGCTAGCTCTCTAATTTGTGGAATGGTGGAGAAAAACATTGTGATGGGAAGAGCATTAAAATCCTCTAATGGATTGTTTAAAGACGATGCAGTTGGGCAGAAAAATGATCAGCCTGATTTCCATTCTATGCTTTTCCTTGTTCGTGATTAGAGTAGTGTTGTTCACCATGCTAGCAACTACATACCATCTTGTGGATGGGTTCCTCCAGTCATCAAATTGCATCACAACATACTTGACTGCAACTTAGAATGTCACTTTCAGTCAGGATGAATAGGTGGTCCACACATGAGAGAATTCATTTCGATTCAAGAGAAGCGTCAACAAGTAGAGACGATGCTCATTACCATTGTAGAAGTTAAGAAGAAGAAGTTAAGACATATACCACAACTCCATCAATGAAACCAATAACATAGAATTAGATCTACTAACTTTCATAACCTCTTTCATAATCTCAAATACTCGTTTAATAATAGTGTCCATGTATTTGAGATTTATAGAGGAAATGAAAGAATGTATCGAGCTCTAGAAACTTCTCCGCAATTTTTACTCTCTGGATATTCTCTAGAAGTCATAACCCACAACTAGCATCTCCTATTCTCTTTGTAATTTATTTTGGATTTTATATGGTTTCTTCATCATGGAAATTTAAAGGCAGGCCGAACCTCATCTTTTGTAACTGATTGAATTTTACCAATATCTACTTTTGCACCATTATACTTTCTTCCATATAAATTTTACAAATTAGATAGTTGAACTAGGTTAAATCAACGATGAAGCGTTTTTTTAAAATAAATTATTAAAATATTTATAATATAAGATTCAAATGTTGTTGTGCGAGACATTTTCATCTTAGTTCCATTTGTCAATTGTTGGAAGAATTAAGTTGTCCAGGAGTAACTAATTACAATTTTTATTTCTTATATAAAGTTGTGGATACATGGCGCAAAGGTGATATGCTTGATTTTAGATAAGAAGGTGTTGAGTTCAATCCACATATGGTTCCAATGATTGTGTTGTTCGATTTAATTTGATGATTGTAACTCTTATTGAATCTTAAAGCATATTTGATGTTTATTTTAATAATATAAAATAATTCTTGATTATTATTATTTCAAGTGAAAATGCTCTTTGCATTTATGGAGTCATATTCATTGAGTAAATAGAATAATTGTTGCATGTGTAGAGTGATTTATAGAAAAGTATTATTCAAAATAAAAGAGGTTATAAAATTATGATTTGTATAATTAACTTTATCTACACATGTTTTAAATAAACATAAAACTACATGGATTTCAAGCTCTTTGTGCATTATCTATAAGTAACTAGTACTATGTACTAACTACAATTTCCCTACATGTTAAATTAGTTGCGTAAAATACTAAGTTACTTAGTATTTTCCAACAAATGATTACATTCTTGTAAATACTTACTCATTTTTGTTCATTTTTTTGGAGGGTTATTACATATGGTATTAGAGCAGGGTTTCACTCTGCGACACCAGACTTGTTACGAATTCCAATGCATGCTGTTTAAATTAAGATATATTACTAATAAAATTTTGAATTTGTTTTATGGCAAGTATCATGGTTAGAGGACATAGAAATAGTAGACGTCAGGGTACGGGTGGAATAGGTATGCCTCCTCTAAGTACACCCACCTTGGAGGGATTTGCTCCACAGGGAGTAGAGCATAATACCAGGTATGAGCATGTTGTAGTGGGCGATGTCATGGATATGATGAGGTATTTTCAAAGGATGTCAGAGGCACTGATAAATTGCCTTGATCGTGATGAGGGAATGGAATTTGTACCCAATGAGGGTTTGATGCACCCTCCTGTAGTTAGTGGTAGTATTCATAGAGAATTCAAGAAGCTAAAATTTATTGAGTTCTGGGGTTCCACAGATGGTTTAACCATCAAAGCTTGGTTGGAGAATATGGTAATGTGTTTTGCATTATACGATTATACCTCCAACATGAAAGTCTGCATAACATTCTTTCAGCTGAAATGGATTGCGCTTCTTTGGTAGAAGACACTCTTACCAAAACTGAATATGGCCATTGAAGATGTGTCTTGGGAATTGTTCGAGGAGCAATTCCGAGAGAGGTATTTATCTGATGAATTCATTGAGCACCATATTAATGAATTCAATTCTTTATGATAGGGAAGTTGTACAATACCTGAATATGAGCCTAGATTTATGGTGTTGTTGAGATATGCTCCATACTTGAACCCTAAAAAGTTAAAGGTGAATAAGTTTGTTTTTTGTCTCAACTACAACATTCATGCTAAGGTGGGATTCTGATGCCTCAAACTATGCACGATGCAGTACAAAAATATCTTATCGTTGAGGAATAATTGAATAGTGGAGGTCATGGTAGGAACCTTTCCAGGAAGACATGAAAGACACCACAAAGATCGTCGTAGTAGCAGACATCCGTCAGACATACTTCTGGGAACTATGATACACCTAGAGGACCTGTATTTTCTACACCACGTAGAAAATATACCAATCAGAGAACTCAATATATAGTACCACCACAGCAGCAAAAACATTGTCCTCAACAACAAAAACAATATAGTTCTGTTCCATAGAATAGATCAGGACCTCAGTACCCTAGACCAACATATTCTTTCTTTGGAAATAGGAGTACCAGACCTAAGAACAAATGTTGGACTTGTGGAGAGCCCCACTATCAGAGATATTGTCCCATAGAGAAGGTGAGAGCTACTGGATCAATATGATAGACAATAGTAGGAGATCTAGGAAAGGCCCATAGAATTCATGCAGAAGTGAATAACTACGAGGATGAGCATCAATCTACAATGCTCGAGACTTCAGGTATGATATCAGATCAACAATTTAGTATTTTGATAGATCCAGGAGCTACTGAGAGTTTCATTTCTAGTGTTGCATTCAAAAGAATTAAGGTGAAGGCAGTCGAACAGTATAAGTTTAGATATGTAGAATTGGCATCTGGAGTCAAGCAAAAAGTTGGAGGAAAGGTTAATGACTATAAAATTAATTTATGTGAATTCATCACTAATGTAAACCTTTTTGTCACAACCTTGGGATCCTACGACATTATTATTGGAATGGATTGGTTAGAATCGCACAACACGATACTTAACTGTAAGGATAAAATAATAAGTTTAATTGATGATTTGGGATAGAATTGAGTAATTGTAGGAAGAAACCAAGGAGTATCGCTAAAATTTATTACTTACTTACAATTGAAGAAAAATATGGGCAAAGGATGTAAGATGTATTCTGTTTTATCTCTTAACGAAAAGGATGAAGTGGAAATATTGGAATACTTTCCAGTAGTATCGAAGTTTTCTGATGTTTTTCCTGAGGAGCTATTGGGTATACTGTCGAAAAGAGAATTGGAATTTACTATAGATTTAAAACCTGGAACAAAACCAATTGCAAGAATGTCATATTGGATGTCAACACCTAAATTGAAAGAGTTAAGTATGCAATTGAAATAGTTATTATATTTGAGACTTATACGTTCAAGTGTATCACCATGGGGTGCACCAATAATTTTTGTAAGAAAGAAGGACAGATCATGTAGACTTTGCATTGACTACCGTCAATTAAACAAAGACACGATCAAGAATCAATACCCATTATCGAGAATTGATGACTTATTTGATCAAATGAAGGGGGAGACAATGTTTTCAAATATATATTTGAGGTCGGGATATCATCAATTATGAATCAAAGAGGAAGACATTCCTAAAACAACATTTAAGACAATATTTGAACATTACGAATTTACTGTATTACCATTTGGTTTAACAAATTACCCTGGTGTATTCATGAGTTTAAGGAATGGGGTATTCTGTGAATACTTGGACAAGTTTGTACAGGTATTTATTGAATATATATGAATTTACTCTCGGACAAAAGAGGAGCACAACGAAAATCTGAGATTGGTTTTGCAGTGTTTAAGAGAAAACAAGTTGTACGAAAAGTTGTCAAAGTGTTCTTTTTATCAAGCGGAGATTCACTATTTGGGACACATTATCTCTGGAGAAGGTATCACTGTGGATCCAATGAAGGTAGAGGCTATTATGGAATGGCCAATACCGACGAACGCGAAATAAGTAAGTAGTTTTATGGGATTAGCATGTTACTATAGACGCTTCGTTGAAGGATTTTCAAAAATAGAAAATCCAATTACAGAATTGAAAAATAAGAATAAGAAATTATTATGGTCAGAGAAATGCGTTGAAGTATTTCAGAAGCTTAAGGAATTTTTAAAAACACCAATATTAAACTTTCTAGATATGGACAAGGAATTCTTAGTATGCACTGATGCATCCAAGGAAGGATTGGGTGGAGTATTAATGCAAGAAGGTCGAGTTATCACATATCTTTCAAGGAGACTAAGAAGGAATGAAGAAAATTACACAACACATTATTTGGAATTATTAGCGATTATTTATGCCTTACAAGTTTGGAGACACTACCTTATTGGATGAAAATTTGAGTTGAAAACTGATCACAATGGATTGCAACACATTTTTACATAGAGTGACTTGAATGCACGACAAAGACGTTGGTTATAACTTCTAAGTGAGTATGATTTTGAAATCACGTATATTAAAGAAATTATTAATAGAGTAGTAGATGCATTGAGTCAGAGACCACACATTTTCTCAGTAATACCACTAAAAATGAACCTTCGGGAAAATCTTTTAGCATTACAAATGGATGACAACTGGTACAAGGAAGTAAAAGACAATATCAAACAAGATACCATGATGATACCTAGATATGAGGGTTATTCTTTGGATAACAACGAACTATTAAGATATAATGGAAGAATTTATGTAACACCAAATGATGAAATGAGAAATTTAATTTCGAACGAAGCTCATCGAGCAATGCATATGGCTCATCTAGGACTCATGAAAATGAAGGAAAATCTCAAACCATTATTCTTTTGGAAGGGAATGAAAACGAATATAGTTAACTATGTGGCAAGATGTCTTGAATGTCAGCAAGTGAAGGTTGAACATCGACATCCAGTGGGATTATTTCAGCCACATGTGATTCTTGAATTGAAATGGGAAGTTATATAGATGATTTTGTTGTTGGATTTCCATCGACGACAAGGAGACACGATTCTATCTTTGTAGTTGTTGAAACTATGAAAAAGAGTGCACATTTTATTTCGGTTGGTACAACATATCAAGCACCTAATATGGATAGAATTTTTGTTAATGAAATTGTAAGGGCATGGTGTACCCGAGGAAGATAATATCCGATCAATGATCGGTATTCACTGGACATTTTTGGACTAGTTTCCAAGAGGCATCGGTAGCATAATTAAATTTAAGTACAATATATCACCTTGAAACCAATGGAAAAACAAAAAGAATGAATAAAATTCTAGAAGATATGCTTTGAATGTATGTGATGTATAAACATAAACACTGTGAATAATTTTTATCATTAGTAGAATTTGCGTATAATAACAATCACCAGAGTTCAATAAATATGACACCTTTTGAGTTTCTATATGGACGACCGTGTCATAAACCTTTGAGATGGGATCAACTAGAAGATAGGGTCTTGGTGGGACCATAAGTGATTCAGGAAATTGAAGATCAGATGCGAACCATAAAGAAAAGAATTAAGGAAGTGCAAGACTGAAAAAAGAGTTATGCAAATGCACATTGTATAGACCACAACTATAAGTTTGGCGATAAAGTGTTTTTGTGGGTGAAGCTGCATAAGAGTTCAATTAAGTTTGGAAAGGGTGCAAAACTCTCTCCAAGGTTTGTGGGACCTTTTGAAGTTATAAAAAAGAAAATACCCATGGCTTATTGACCAGCCTTACCTGATTCTTTGTGGCATATGCATGATGTGTTTCATAATTCAGTTTTACATCATTATATTTTAGATCCGTCACATGTTATTGATTTGAGTTCATTACAGGTGTTATAGCAAGATTTGCCTCACCATTGCTATCTTGCATAGAGGGCCTTTTTCCATTTCCCTATGAAGACTTGTCATCGCTTTTTGATGAATCTAGAGCTTAAAATACATATTTTTCCACATATACGCGCCCTATCTACTATACAACATGCGTATACGCAGGCTACTCCACTACAACATGCGTACAACGTGATTTGTGCCAGAAAATACAAAAATGAAGTCGAGTTTCCATGTCACGACATGATATCTCTGATCCTTGGCCTTCAATATGTTGGAAACGTTCTGACTCGGCCCTTCATTTGCATTTTTAAGGCTATAATAACATAATTCCGAGCTATGGAAAATAGGAGAAAGCATTCAACTTTGAGAGCAAAGTTACTCTGGAGAAAATTACTTCATATTGAGTCTGCATCCCCTTGTCCCTCAAGTCTGAACACAGTGTTCAACCCCCAAGCTCTTTCCCTATTGTTGAGAGAACCTCATTGTCTCTTTTCTATGAGCTTGCCTTTGGTGGAGGATTGAAGTGGTGGAGGCCCAGTTGGAAGGAACTTGGTTTCTTGGTTTTGAACCATGCCAACACGGAAGTCTGTAATGTTTTCGCTTCTGCTGATAATTTATTAATAGAAATACTCCTTTCCCGTCCAATTGGTATCGTGCAAATATATGATTATTATCCATGGGCATATTTGTAATGTTTATTAATGGATTATTCTAAATAATGTGCTAACCCCTTTATATTATCACTATATACTTGCTCTGCTTGATTTTTGAGAACATGTTGTAAGTACAAAGATTTGGGTCAAAGTAATCAACAGTGGAACATAATCAAACGTTGGAACGAGGTAGGCTTATTTCTTATCTCACTTGCACATTGGTTTATATAGCATATGTTGGAATTGAGTAGTTTTTTGCAGTCATACCTGTCTATTGTGGTTTACCTTGGCCATAGAGAGTTTTTCCCTCGTAACAGAATTGGTGACTCCATTGGGGAGAGATCTTCTTTCTAAGGGTTGAAGTATTTTTTCTCCTTGCATTTCTCTTTTTCCTTTGTGTTTCTTGTCATATCACTGCTTCACAGATTCTGTTCACTCTGGGTCTAAGTTTTCAGCCTTTTGCACTTGCCTAGCCTTGTTTTCAAGCCTGTTCGTGCCTTTTGCCTTAACAGTGACATATACACGCGTGATGTCTCACTGCAAGCTACATATATACACACTGTTTTCCTGAACAGTCGTGTATACCAATTTTCCTTTCATGTATGATTGGTTTTGTGATTGCTATGTGGGATTTGATAATTGCCGAGCCTTCTTAGGTCTCTATAGTGCTTGTTGAGCTTCTCTGGGTTGACAGGGAAACTGTTTGGAGTCGAATTTTTGGGTGTAGTCTTTCTCATCGTTTTTCATTTTTGATTTGTCCTTGAACTCTGGGTTGTTTCTTAGCTACGTGGTATTCTGCTTGAGTCATTCTGTTTATACACAGTAGAATTTATATATCAGGTTTCTTTTCAGTCCATGCATTTTCTTTTTAATATATTGAAAATACAAAAAAATAGGCATTTTACATTGCTTGAAATTTTTGTCTTCTGAATCTTTATCATTAGCTTAGTGCATTTAGTGAAAGATTTCATTTTACTTCTGAATTGTAGAGTTGAAATTGAAAATTGCACTGTTTTTATACGCATATCATTCATTGAAAATTTAAAATTAGACTTTGCATTATATTTATATTTATTTTCTTGCAGAGTCATAGTATCATGAGTTTCACTTCCATATCCTTTTGAGTAATCATGAACGATAAAATTTACACTTTAAACTAAAATTGATTAGTCACGATTTTATTTTTAGGGTGCACAAACTAGTCTAGGATTTAGTGCCTTGGGATAGGATTTTTTGAGTAAACTTCTCCAAGGTAATTAAATCAAGATATGTGTTTGAGATAGGGAGTTGATAATTCCATTGTATAATTGGTAAGACCAGGAGGCTCCACTCACACTGGAGTTAATCAAGAGGTCATGCAAAGTTAGTTGAAGGGATAACCTTCAAATACTCGCCTAGCGTCAGAGATATTTCTGTGGATTTATTTGTATTTGGGAATCTTGCTAGTACCCATACCTTTGTGAGAGGCGGTGCTTTCGAGGTTTCGGGCTTTGCTACCCTACCCATACGGTAATCTAGACTTACAACTGCTCACTTGTGCATCGGTTATACAATGGTTTATTAGTTTCTTGACTTAGGTATCTCATGGGTTACTTGCAGGGGTTATTCTTCTTGTACCTTGGGTTAGATAGGGGTCGAAAAACACACAAACTTTATGGAGGATTACCTCTCCGAGGGGATCTGAATGACTGGTTGTTAATCCCATGAGGGCCCCTATAACTGATTCTGTTACCTCCAAACTTTAGCGGGGAGTCTCAGGTCCCTCTTGGATGAGACATACCTTCTTTAGTGAGGGAGGCCCCTTAGCCACTTTATCCCGTTTGCATGCATATTGGCCATTTGAATTTTTGGTATGCTCTTTGATTACTAGCTGGCCTTAAGAGTTTATACTGATTTCTCTTTATCATGGATAGTGGGGTTCCATTGGCCCCCTCATTTACTGCTACCCCCCCTTGACGTTCATGGGGAAAAATTTGTCCGTTTTTTATAATGGTATGAAGAATTATGGTAATCAGTCAATGCCTTGGGTCTCTGATAATGTTTCTCATGGTATGTCTGATATATCTTCGCACTTGCCATCCTCTGTCTCGCCTCCTTATGCGAATACAAGTTTTGTGTCTGGGGGCATGATTCCTCCTTCTTATCCCTCTCTGTTTGGTGGGAGTCATATCCTTCAAACACCTCTTACGGTAGGAGGTTCGAATCTTCCTTCCTATGAATCCAATATGCGAGAAGTAAGTGCCCAATTAAGAAATCATTCTACTTGTTACACTCCATCCACTTATCCTTCTTCCGCTATGTTAGTTCCTGCGAACACTTTTCCCATGGCGAACCTCCATCTTCCCTTTGGTGTTTCATCTGGAGGGAATTATTTTTATAGTATGGGCAACCCCCCTCACAAAGTTCCTTCGTCTGGTGGAAACACATCTCCTCACATGAGTAACCCTTGTCATGTCGCTTTCTCTTCGCAAGCAACTTGCTCAGTGTTGATGCCCTTACAATCCTTTATGTATCAGTATGGAGGAGGATACTATCCTACCAGACAAGGACAGAGTGTAAACCAAGATCCTTCCTGGCCTGCAATTCCTCAAAACCAATATTTCCTTGGACCTTGGTCTCAAATGCCGCAATTCACCACTGCCACAAACCCAGTCACTACGTGTCATACTGACATTATATCACCAACCTTTGCTAGTCATGTTGGAGATTGGTCGACAACCTCTACAAGTCATGTTGAAGACCTGCAACCAACCGTTGTAAGTCATGCTGGAGGCACAAGTCTAGTCACTGCATGTCATACTAGCATTACATCACCAACCTCTGCTTGTCATGTTGGATATTGGTCGACAACCTCTACGAGTCATGTTGAAGACCTGCAACCAGCCACTGCAATTCATGCTGTGGGCATATGTCTAGTCACTACCAGTCACACTACACATACATCACCAACCTCTACTAGTCATGTTGGGGATCCATCACCAATCTCTATTAGTCATGTTGGGGATCCATCACCAACCTCTGCTAGTCAGGTTGGAGATTTTCTACTAGCCTCTGCAAGTCATGTTGGGAGCATGTCACTATCCACTGCAAGTCATGCTAGGGACATTCATATGATTGAGAAGCCTAGACGTCTCAGACGTAAGCCTAGATTCCTTTTCAATATTTGTGAAGGAAGTTACCTTACTCGTTTGTATCCTGTTACTGTTGGGATACCAAAAACATGGGGCTCACCTAAGGGCCCTTCGGGTTCTAAGGAATATATGGTTTCACAACACTCCATTCCTTCTTTGGTTGATACAAAAGTCATGCCGATGAAATCTTCAGCTGACAACCCTTTCCCTTTAGGGGGTAATGCATCTCTTGACCTTGTTGTCTCACATATTGTTCAACCAACGGTCGTGTCGATGCAATCTTCGATCGACAACACTCCTATTTTTTGGGGTGATAAACCTCTTGACCTTGTTTTCTGACATTCTATTCAATCAATGGTTGAGGAAGTGATCATATCGATGCAATATTTGATCGACCCCACTCTTCTCTCGGAGAGTGAAAAGTATAAGGAAGTGGTCATGCCAATGAAACTTTTGATCAACCCCGCTCTTCTGGTTCTGGTTCTATACCTTCTATGCCATGTCATTTGATTGGGATGGTCTTGTAGGGTATCCAATGCCTCCGCCTATGTATTTTCCAGGAAGAGAAATTATCTGATATAACACTATTGGCACAGGGGCAAACCTGGGGTTCAACGCTCAAGAGCGCACCAACAAAACCCTAACTACCGGCCCTTTCGACAACACTTGCGAAGAAGATGAAGTCTCACCCGAGGTAGAGGCAGGGGTGGTTTCAGGACTCAAGTGTCTGAAACCTTAGCTGGGACACCGATCCATGATTATATCTATTACAAGGCACTTAACATAGATCATTCATCTATATTTAACTCTTATGGTACTTCGCAGATGGCACAAAACATCGTAGTGAATACTTAGACTAAAGATGATTCAATACTCAGCCATAAACATAGATTAGATTCAACAGATCAAGCACTAAACATCTTATATATCAGATCTAACATTCATTCTTTTATCATAAGCACAGAACATAACTAGATCTACTTAATCACAACAAGCACTTAGCCAAAAGGAAACAACACTTAGGTCAAATCACAGAGCACATTACATAGAGTTACCGTGGTTCACCCCCACCCTAGGGCTATGTCCAGAAAGTTTTCTTCTTTATATTATCTTGGTCAAGAAGTTACAACATGGAGCTTCAATGACCCTTACTTCGCACAGGACAAAATATCTGCACAGCTCGCTAGATCCTTCTTTCTTGCGCTCAGCACAAAACCAAAAAAACTTACACTTAGCATTCCGATCTCCTTACAATCATGCACAGAGCACTTGCGATACACATCTGACCACACAGGTCCAGCTACTAGCACTAAGCCTTTAGCTATACATTTGCACTAAGTTTTCCCCCCTACTTACATTGCCTAAGTATCTATTTATAGATTACAAAATGGGCCTAAATGTGGGTAAACCCACGGGCCGACATCCATTTTCCTTTACATCAACCCAAAAACCCTAAAAGGTACATAAAAAATAGGTCTTGCTTGCTTTGCATTGCGCTCCATATTTGGCAAGCTGTCACAGTCCCAAAATGGTCAAATATGACCAAGTATCCTTCAAAACTTGGTCAAGGGCCAACAAGCCCCCAACACTCACCTATGACTCGTCCTGAGTCACTCAGGTCTGTTCAATTCCACCTCGAATGCCTTGAGCTTTGTTCGAGCTGCTTCAACCTACTGCAGTGCGACAACCTCTTGCTCAGTAAATTCCTGGATCACTCTGTCATTGAGAGGTCCTTCCAGGTGTTGTTCTGTAGTGATGACAGCCTGTTCGAGTTCAACTTCCTGGTTTTCAAGTTCAGTGAACAGTTGGCATGCCTTTTCTTGGATCGTCTGAAGCCGTTGTGAGACTTCCATCACTTTACTTTGTAGCGCATGTACTTGTTGCTGGGCTGTGCATTGTTCTGTGAACCTCTTCATTCTTTCGACCAGGGTCAAAGTCTTTATCTGTGTTTGTAGCGTGTCTGCATGCTACTTGGCTTCTTGGAGTTGTGCCTCCAATGTCTACAATTATGGAGTCTCTGCAAGGATTTCATAAGTCTGGGTGCTTATAGCACTCAGTTGCTTGCATTCCAAGGCAAAGGTTTTTAACCAGCCAACTGTGCTTCCAGCAGTGGCCTCTCTTAGATCTCTAATTTCTTGAAGGGTCTCGGGCACGATGCTGAGCTCCAGATCCATGATGCACTGTTGGAGTTGCTGGATTACTTCCTCCAGTTGGGTTACCTATTGTGGAAGACGGTATTCCATATTCACCTCTATGACTATCACAGAGTGCAGTGCTTTGTGAATCCGTTCCTGGACTTCAAGTTGCTCTGCTAGCAACTGTGCCTTTTCCTCATCCGGCAAGCTTTTCTCGTTCTGCCTCCTTCTGTTGTTCTAGAAGTTCTTTCTGTGCTTGCATCAAAGTCTGGGTGGATTGCGCTGTGTCTTTGTGAGCTCGTCGAAGGCGAGCTTCGATTTGATCAGCGATCTGGTGTAACTGTGTGGGCTCATTGCCTGTTCCTGATGTTTCACTTATCATAGGTGTTGTAGACACTACTTGGCTAGACTAGAGTGCCTGTTGCACTTCTTTGAGTTCGCCTTTGATTCGGTTGAAGAGATCCTCCTACTTTGCTTCTTGATTTTCTACGAGCTTGAGTGAAACGTCGTTCAACACAACAATTAAGAAGTCAAAGTCATTTGGGGTAAGGGTAGTTTTAAGCATGGTCCGGGTAGCCTTAAATTTCTTTTGGGAGGAGGGTTTTGGTGGTGTCATCTTTCTTTTCATGGAGGGATCCTCCTTCTCTCTTGGTGGAGTCACTTCGCCTCTGTTTTTCTCCACTTATGTACCGCCTAGCTCATCACCATCACCTCCCTGCACAGGTGAGATTGAAGCAGTCTTCGTAGATGTGCTAGGGATATCTTCAACTTCGTCATCCTTCTTAGTCCTGCTTGGCCCAAGTGTATCCGGAATAGCTTCAAGGCTTTCCTCGTCGGACATATCTGCGGGGTCTGCTGCAACAAGTAGGTCTGGTGACCATTCCTTGGTGATCTCCTCCAAGTCATCCTCTGTTATGTTGTAGTAGGATTGGAGGTGTTGTTTATGTTCATCACCGCGCGCTGTAATGTAGATGAAGTGGCGATCTGTGCTAAACTTCATCAAAGGTATAAACCTATGGAGTGTGTTCGGGGTGATTCGCAGTGTAGACTGAATTGCAGTTTTTCAGTTGGTTGAAGTAGGTGTTGAAGACAACGTTAGACTGCCACTGCTTGTTCATGTCATTGGAGTACCACAATGTACAAAACTTCGCGGCTAGTGGTTCGAAAGGTTCGATCTCTGGGAAAGTGGCTCCCTCTGGCAGCTCCCAAGCGATGAAATCTATGAGTATGAGTATCCAACTAAAGTGGAACTTATACCCTTGGTCTTGCGCTCCTCTGCAATCCATCTCTAACTAGTTGACGAGATACTACGCCCAATTCATCTGTAGTCCCTCGGCTCACTTCCCTGCGAGGTCCACTACGAAGCCAGTCACCTGTGTTGGTCTGTTCTTACGAACTAATTTGCCCGCGATCAACTGACATGCAAGGTGCACTGTACCGCTCTAGATGGAGGATACCTTGTAGCCTTGCGTTCCCTTCTCTACATCGCCATAAGTTTTCTTTATCCGCTGTGCTAGTGCTCGGTCGAAGGTCTTTCTTGGGTAAAAGTCCTGTGGGTCAGGGCCTTGCATGTTGAATCCTGTGATCCGATTGATCAGATTCGGATCCACAGTAATGCAATGGTCCAACCATAAGTATTTTTCATGATGAAAAGACAGTAGCAACCTGATGCATGCGTTGACTTCCTAGTGTCTGTCGAAGTGAGGGATCTTCATTATGTTGAGCAGTGTGGACTGCGTGAGGTTCTGGGTCCAGGACTGTAGGAAAATCTTAGGATTACGACCTTTGGTCTTAGTTAAGTATTTATGCGGAACCAACATGCTGTAGGTTTTGTGATCTCCAAGGTTAAAATCACTGAATTTTAGTGCTGTGAGCTTATCCTGGTCAGTACGTACTGTGCGCACTCCTTTCAGAAGATACATGGTGATCAAGTTGTACTCAAAGTCTCTGGGTACACTGTCATGATTAATATTGCCACTCAAAGGTGGGATGTAAACCGACAAAATGCGCGGGATCAACTTGGCGTTTGCAATATCATCTCTGTGCTTTGTTCTTGTCTCGGTTGTGGTTCTGGAAGGTCCTGCGCTGCGAGTAGTCGAGGGAGAAGCTTGGACTCCTCTCGACGACGATGCTTGCACACCTGCAGACATCCTTCTCTCTGACATGACTCTCTCAGCCATTAGGTTAGTCAAAACTTCTTCAACTACTTTCTCAACAACGTTGAGCTCGTCCGACATACAAGCTTGGGTCCACTAGCTCAAGTGTGAAAATGATGTCTAAGATTACGATGAATAGTAAAGCAACAAGGCAATGATCGCAGGGTGAAGTAATCTCAAGGTTCGAGCTTAAATTCTCACTTAGCAAAAAGTATTCTAGGTGCATGGCATGACGGACTAAGTAGGGAAACTTAGCAATGGTATGATTCTAACGGATATGGGGCCTGCATTAACTCTGTTCTATCCATTCTGGTGTTGTTCAATGGTCTAGTGGGAACCCATAATTGATTTTTGACCCGTTCGGGGCAAAAGTCAAATGAGTATATTGGTCCAACGACTATATTACTATGCCATGGCCAAGTGCCAGATGTCGCTGTTCTGATATCTCGACGAAGCTCAATTCTTGTGATGTTTCCTTCTGTGAGGTTCCTTCTGGAGTCGTCTGTAGCTTTCTGATTTTGGTCCTCTTCTTACTTAGCTTTCTAGCCTTTTTCCTAGTGATCTTAGTCTCGGTCACCCTCTTTCCATTCTAAATCTTATCTTCTCTTGACATAGTCACTTCGCGCTGCCTAGGATCTTTCCTCAGATCCAAGGGTGATACTCCTTCATCATATGGGTTAGATATTTCGGTCTTCTGTGGTTCCTCTAATGCTCTTATAGCTTCAACATCCAAGTTCCTGGTGTTTAACAACGAAGATCTGTTCTCTTGTTCCTCCATCAAGTAGGCAATCCTTCTAGTCATAAATTCCATGAGTTCTTGCTTCTTCTGTTCTAGGGATTCCTTTTCTTCATTCCTCCGGATCTAGTCTTTTTCAATCTAGATCTTTCCTAGCAAAGCTGGAAATGGGGAACGATCCTCAATAAATCTAATGACTTCGAACTCTTCCTCTGTCAAAGTTCCATGGGTATTCATAGCTATCTGGGTAATTCTTCCACATAGGGTTACCATTTTTCCTTTAAATAATCTGATAGTTCCTAGTGAAGGAACCAGAGTAGGCCTTCCTAGGGTTTACCAAGTTCTTTCTGTCATAATATTCATCGCTGTTCCCTCATCCAGGGCACAATCAATGTCGAAGTCTCCTATTCTTACTTCGATTTTCTCTTGTTCTTCGAATATTTCTGACAAACTGACATCCTTATAATCATCTAGGGTTTCTTTTTATTTTCAGTAACATGATCTCTGATTCTTTTTGGGGTTCTTCCACAATTTTAGTCTCTTGATCTCTGTTAGAGTTTGCTTGTTCCATATTTAGTTTTTCAAGTCTAGCAATCATTCTAGGGCAATCCAATACTTCATGGTCCATAGCTTTATAACAAAGGAAACTAGGGTTTCTCCCAGGTCATTCCTTAGCAAGATGGCCTGGTCTTCTGCAACTGTAACAAAGAGTTAATCCTCTCTTTCTCTTCAATGATCCCCAACTTTTCTTGTACTGCGCGCTAGGATCATAATGGTTGGCCTGCAAAAAATTCTTTCTAGGATCCTGCATCCACTTGTTAGTCTAGACATTATTTCTATGCATAGGTATAACATATCTATCATTATACTTATCATATCTATACATATCAAACTTTCTTTCATCTATCAATGCCCTAGTTTTTAAGCTAGGACATAATCTATCAAACATACCTAGATCCATGTTCTAGAAACAAAAAATTTCACTTATCTACAGAGCACAAAGCTTCCAGATCTAATAACTTTTGACTATTCTTACCTTTATTAGAGCACAAAGCTTACACATATTACCTCTCTTATGCATATCTGACTTCTTTCTTTCAGAAATTTCCACTTTTACTTTTCTTAGAGCATAGAGCATTCAAATCTCGCTTCTTTTCTTCAGATCTGATCTTCCTTTCTTCAGGTCTAACCTTATTCCTGGCACAAAGCTGCATAGATCAAGTAAAAATCTGCACACTAGGGCAACAGATCTATGCACAGAGCTTTCTTTTGCATAACATTTCTTTTTCCTCAGTTCCCAACAATCACAGTTTCAGGTCCCGGCAATGGAACCATTTGTTGGCACAGGGGCAGACCTAGGGTTCAATGCTCAAGAGTGCACCAAAAAAACCCTAACTACCGGCCCTTTTGGCAACACTTGCGAAGAAGATGAAGTCTCACCCGACGTAGAGGCAGGGGTGGTTTTAGGACTCAAGTGTCCAAAACCTTAGCTGAGACACCGATTTGTGATTATATCTATTACAAGGCACTTAGCATAGATCATTCATCTATATTTAACCCTTATGTTACTTCGTAGATGGAACAAAACATCGTAGTGAATACTTAGACTAAAGATGATTTAGTACTCAACCATAAACATATATTAGATTCAATAGATCAAGCACTAAACATCTTATATATCAGATCTAACATTCATTCTTTTATGATAAGCACATAACATAACTAGATCTACTTAATCACAACAAGCACTTAGCCAAAAGGAAACAACACTTAGGTCAAAGAACATAACACATTACACAGAGTTACTGTGGTTCACCCCCACCCTAGGGCTACATCCACAAAGTCTTCTTCTTTATATTATCTCGGTCAAGAAGTTACAACACAGAGCTTCAATGACCCTTACTTCGCACATGACAAAAGATCTATGCAGCTTGCTAGATCCTTCTTCCTTGCGCTCAACATAAAACCACAACAACTTGCACTTAGCATTCTGATCTCCTTACAATCATGCATAGAGCACTTGCCATACACATCCGACCACACAGGTCCAACTACTAGCACTAAGCCTTTAGCTATACATTTTCACTAAGCTGTCCCCCCTACTTACATTGCTTAAGTATCTATTCACAGATTACAAAATGGGCCTAAATGTGGGTAAACCCATGGGCCGACATCCCTTTCCCTTTACTTCAGCCCAAAAACCCTAAAAGGTACCCAAAAATAGGTCTTGCTTGCTTTGCGTTGCGCTTTGTATTTGGCAAGCTGTCGCAGTCCCAAAATGGTCAAATATGACCAAGTATCCTTCAAAACTTGGTCAAGGGCCAACAAACACGGAGATGATAACTTCAGTTAGCACTTTTTCCTCCTTGAATTGGAGATCTTTGGGTTTTCCCAAGCTTTTATCAGCTATCCGTAAGATACTAACCTTCCATAGAAGACTGGTATGGGAGCCTTGGCCTCCCCCTTTACATGTTGATTAGAACAACATAAAGAGTCTTAGTTAATCTCTTTTCCAACTTGTCTAAAAAACCGAAAATATTTCCGAGTGATTTGTCCCTTTCATACTTGTTAAATTGGATTTGAAAGGTCATTAGTCTTAGTTAAGATCTTTTCTGAATCGTTACCAAAAATAGAAAATATCACCGAGTGAACTTGTCTTTTTCACACTCGTAAATTGGATTTGAAAAGACGTCTATTTGGCACAAGTTTATCCCTTTTTCACACCAAGTAGACTAAAAGACATAAAAAAGGATATTTTTTAGCGTTAAGTTGTGATTTCATCTCATGCCCTTGCTTGCATTATTGAACCTTTAGCCAGTTCTCGCTTTGTGTTATAAACCGTTGCCTAAGAAAGTTTTACATCCTCAACCAAGAAGAACCTTGTTTATATCCTTCGTAATTTAACACCCTATACCCTGGAGGGAACATCACCCTGAGTGTCCATGTCCCACATGCATTTCCTTTCATTGAGCATAGGTACGTTCCACTACTGGAACTAGTTTTTCTTACTTGTGACATTCGTTTCCTCCTCTGTATCATAACATTCATTTTTTATGAAAAAACAAAAAAAATGCGGCTGGGAAGGGAGTACTATATTATAATTGGCAGTAGTCTTGTCGCCTTTGAACATAACACAAAATTATTGGGTCCTCGTGTCATCATAATTTTTGGTTTAGCATGGCCTTAGGAAGCTGATATCATTAGAGAGTTTTTCTCTACCTAATGGTTACTCTTCTAGTCCCCATAGAGAACATTATTGATGCCTCCTGCATCAAATAGTTACATCATTGAGTCTATGCTTCCGGAGTCTACCACATGTCTCATGCTCTTGTTCAAAGGAAGTCTATCAACCTGTGTCGGACATTCCTCAGAAATATTGACTTTGCATATCGACCATACCCTCAATTTTTCTCAGAATCACATGATACTATGGTATTATCATGCACCCTAGCCCTACTTCCATCATTGGTAGGTCACCTTGAACCCAACAGTCCACATTTCATCATTGGTCATTGACTAGGTGGTTTCCCTTGTGTTCAACGATAAGACATCTATTCACACTTTGGGATTCGTGTAGTGTCTTGGATACCATTAACCTTATTGGTGGTTTCCTCGCCTTTGTCAACAATTTTCATAATTGAATGCCATTCAGAGGGTCTTTTTCATGTACCGCTTTCATTTGACACATGTAAAAGACGCACAGGGTCATTGGTTCGTGAAGATATTCTTTGTCCTATCTCCACCAAATTATGAAGCTTCTTCTTTGTTCCTCATGCTGTCTGATGAGAGATGCCTTAATTCTCTCCTTTCAGTGGGTCTATTTCCATCGACTTCAGCTCATTTATTCTAGATCTGAGACCTAGAGTTTTATGAGTACCTTGAGACTTGCATTCACTAATGGTAGGCTCTCTCGCCATTGACAGATGGGAATACATCAATGTCTCCTGATCAATGGATTCCTTAGGTGTTCGACATAGACTCCTTTCACACTTGTAGGAATGCGTTCGGTGCCTTGATACCTACTTTCATTATTGGTAGGTTGTCTCACATTTGTTAACGGTATACCTCAATGACCAGCAATCAAATGAGGTCTCATTGTGTTCAACCTCAACTCCTTTATTCACATGATGTAGACTTGAACCTTTGGTGGATGTGTAGAATACTTGAAGACATCACTATGTGGCCGCAACTTTCCTGAGCTGTTGCTTCCTTTTCATTGTACCAACACCTATTTGACTACAATAATCACGGGACATCAGATTATACTCCATCGTATACATATATCTTCAGATTGGTTTTGAGACTGGTTCTACTGGGCCTTGTTCGTGACTATGACAGATTTTGGCATATAACCACATTTGTATTTGTCTATTCATGGCCACAGACACATATTTGATATATTTTCCACATGGATCTGCATTGTATTCTATTGGCAACCATGTATGTAAAGTCAACACAGAATGTAATGAGCAACTAGTCTTTCCAGTTGGGTTTACACCACTCCCCTTCTAGGTTATTTATAATGTATTTTGACCATCATAGATACTCCTCTGATCTCACACATTAGGGGGAATCTGTTATAGAAAGATTTATCTCACCATTTCTATCTTGCACAGAGGGCCTTTTTCGATTTCCCTATGCAAATTTGTCATCCCTTTTTGATGAATCCAAAGCTTAAAATACATATTTTTCCACATATACACGCCCTATCTACTATACAACATGCACATATGCAGGATGCTCCACTACAACCCACGTACATCGGGATTTGTACCAAAAAATACAAAAATGAAGTTGGGTTTCCATGTCACGACAGGAGATCTCTGATCCTTGGCCTTCCATATACTGGAAACATTTCAACTCAGCCCTTCAGTTGCATTTTGAAGGCTATAAGAACATAATTCCAAGCTATGGAAAAAAGGAGAAAACATTCAACTTTGAGAGCAAAGTTACTCTGGAGAAATTACTTCATATTGAGTCTGCATCCCTTTGTCCCTCAAGTCTGAACATAGTGTTCAGCCCCCAAGCTCTTTCCCTATTGTTGAGAGAACCTCATTGTCTCTTTTCTATGAGATTTGTTTTGGTGGAGGATTGAAGTGGTGGAGTCCTAGTTGGAAGGAACTTGGTTTATTGGTTTCAAACCCTGCCGACACTGACGTCTGTAATGTTTTCGCTTCTGCTGATCATTTATTAATAGAAATACTCATTTCTCATCCAATTGGTATCGTGCAAATATATGATTATTATCCATGGGCATATTTGTAATGTTTATTAATGGATTATGCTATCTAATGTGCTAACCCCTTTATATTATCACTATATGCTTACTCTACTTGTTTGTTGAGAACTTGTTGTAGGTACAAAGCATTGGGTCAAAGTACTCAACAGTGGAACATCATCAAATGTTGGAACGAGGTAGGCTTCTTTCTTATCTCGCTTGCACTTTGGTTTATATAACATATGTTGGAATTGAGTAGATTTTTTCAGTCATACATGTCTGTTGTGGTTTACCCTGGCCATAGAGAGTTTTTCCCTCGTAACAAAAGGTATTGGATGAGGGTGCTCTCATGGTGGAGCTAATCCACATACTAGACCATCGCACCTGACAACTACGAAGTCAATTGGTCGACCATGTCAAGGTATAGTGGGACAATTATAGTCCACATTCTACAACTTCAGAGGACACACATGAGATGCGTAAGCAATTTGCATATTTATTTTTAAAGTTTGATATATATAGATAAGTATAAACTATATTATAGTTTTCCTTGTTAGATCGTACAAACTTCAGGACAAAGTTTAAAACAAGAGGGGTGTATGTAACATCCAATTTTCACTGACCACATTTCATAACATAGATTTTTTTTTAGGACACTTGTGTGCAAGTGATCCAACTAAACATGGTACTCTATGATTATCTGATTTGGTTTATGAGTTAAAGTTTATGCTATAATTGAATACTGAAATTTTGATATGTTAATTATATTGATGTATAGAATTGACAACTATTATGATGAGATTTCCTGAGTGTGTAGGAAACATGTCATGATGAGGATGTTGATGACATCGACAGATCACCTTAGACTCCGATTGAGTTAGGGAGCGGACTATTGACTTTGATTATGAGTACTTGATTTTATTACACATGTATTATGATGATAATTTCAGTTATATATATCATGTATATGAGTTATTGATATTATTTTTTCAGTGGATACAAGCATGATGATGCTTGCTAATCCGACTCAAATATGGAGTAAAGGGGTCATACACATATATCAGATAGACTAGGGAGAGGTGTGACAACGTCCTGTCACAACCTAATAGCACTCCCACCATGACTTGAACTGAAGGTTAATGACTACCTTGTTTCTGAGAGGTTCACGATGCCGCGAGAGAAGACTGATATAATCGCTCACGAGGATTTCTAAGGGGCGCACAATAAGGCAGATTCTTTATTCCTTAGTAAGCCCTTAGTCTCACACAAGGCTGACAAGTGGAGTATTGAATCCAAGTGTTTGGAAACTTCCAAACTAAGTCATAGAGAGCAACATAAAGAATGGTGAGTGGCACCCTTGGAGCACAATTGTGCATCTTTAAGGACACATCACATGAATAAATTAATAAGTTAATAATTTTTTTAAAATACCTTAGAGAATAAAATGAATACTTAGAATTGATTAGAAAAGAGATTTAAATTATATTAATTAATAAGAAGGAAACATAATAAAATTTAAGTCTAATTGTTATTTCTAGATGAATTTTATAGAAAGGGGTCTAAGGGAAATTAGACTATTTAAAATCTAGAAAAGAGAGAATAAAAAAATTAAGACAAGTGCACAATGTGTGCATGAAAAGTTAATAAAAATAATATTTAATAAAAAGGAATTATTTCATGAGAGAATGGGTTGTCAACATAGAGTTGGAATCCTAAGTCAATTTGGACTCTAAATCCTAACTAAAAGAAGAGTCCTAATCAAACTCCAACTGCAAACTAGTTAAGAGACACAATAAATGAGAAATTGGGGAACTAAGGGACAATTAAGAGAAAATCTAGGAACTAATTGAGGAGGTGAGGAAAAATTCAAAATTTATTTAATTAAAAGAAATTAAAACTCGTGCAATTGGAGGAAAGTGTGACATGTGTTGAGGGTGAATAATCTCTAATTTAATTATAATTTTTTTTTTTAATTATTCATGATTTGACAAGTGTCAAGAAAATTTTTATTATAAAAATAAGGAAGAGTAAGGAGGAAAGGACCCTATTGTTGGATGACTGAAATGTTGTTAAAATTTCTTATGACTAGTTTACTTGTGAGAGTTGGGCTGCAAGTCTTGAATAGGAGGTGGAATCCTTTCCTTGCGTGTGACCCCTTTACGACTCGAGGGGCTAAGGGGGAAGAAGAGTACCTCTAGTGTTGGCTAGGAGGTACCAGTGAAGTACATGATTAGCAAGTAAAGGAAGTGCACAAGTTAAAAAGTGAATATTATCCTCAAATGTTTACTCTTCGGGTTACAATATTTAATTGTTCTAATTATTTTAGTATTTTATGGAATGTTGATTTATATATTGATTTTACTTTTGGATCAAATGTTTTGAATCTGGACAATATAATCAGTAATTTATATATAAGTATATTTCTGATGTAATGGTATTATATCCAGTTTTTGGAATGAATATAATGTGTCCAATTTTGCTAATGTAATGGTATTATATCCAGTTTTGAATCTTAGCTCTATTCTTCTGACAGAGTCTTTACACAGTTCCTCCACATGGAGATTCTTTATCATGCAACTCTCTTGCTATATATCTATCACTATTCTAAATGACTTCAATCCTGAGTTATCTCTAGTCTCATCATTTCAGAGGCTTACCAGATATTCCATAAAGAATATACACATGCATTCTTATTATGCATTCAAACTAATACCTTTATTTTATCAACTTGTATTCAGATTGTTCTTACATGCACTTAACCACTTGTGTCAACATACTATGTGTCTACCATATGCACACTTTATAGTTCACATGCAACTTTACTTTAAAATCATTTAACTCATGATTATTCAAAGGAATAATCATGTTGCCTTCTATTATGACAATAAATATTTCCTAATTATTTATCTTTTCAAAAATTTACACTAGCTTTTCCCAAGGAAATGGAACACATCCTCCTTAGGTTAGTATTCAAACAAGACACGCAAAATTCTTAAAATAGATTCATCCATGCCTCTATAACATTATTCAATATAGTAAAGCACACTCCTTGCCTAAGATCCTACTTTATAGCCATATTATACTTTTAATTAGGTATACACATATATATATATATATATATATATATATATATATA
>ML793417.1:33953-61754 GCA_009831015.1 Picea engelmannii
TTTACCTCATTCATTCACATTTATTTAGCATCGTCCAATTTTGATGAGACCTTACAGTCACTTACACGACTGGTCTCACCAATAAAATCATAATTATGTTTCCCTCTTTACAAGATAAAAACCAACAAATAATACCACTCTTTCTCAATAGACCTCTGCAGAGGGAATACTTTTCCTGACTCCCTCTTCCTACCAAGCCATACCTGTATGGATACTATCCACATCTGGATATAAATATGACCCATTGGTCATCTAGAAGTGTTTTTTTCACTTCCTTTTATCATACCTTTTATCAATCTCTCATTAATCCTTAGAGTCCTATCTTTATAAGTTTGTATGCAAACATCATTATCAAATTTTTATTCATGTCGTCAGCTTTCTTGCTTACATTAGGTTATTAGTGACCAAATTAGTCCATCAATGACCATTCTTTTTCAACCCACCATAGGTTATGACATTTCTATTTTCATGTTTATATACACGCTTACTTATTATCATATGCATTAAAACACATCCACATCTTGCATTTTCATGCATAACAAGTACCTAATTTAATAGGTATATACATTTCCTTTAGTTCAACCATGAGCTCACAATTGGCTCAATGTTCATATCATTTTACCTCTTTATGAGGACTAGCAATAATCCAACAAACTCTTTCTTCTTTTTCTTAATTATATTATTCCGACAACAAAATTTCATTCATAACAGGTCGAAAAAATGACCTTACTTCCCATAAATCTTCTAATCACGAGGAAATGCACATATAGGGTTTAGTGTTTATTTAAGCAGTACTTAATACTGCCAAGGATCCTATCAATCCCTATGAAATTCCACAAGAATTCTCCATAAGGATCTTAGCCCTTAATAGATAAGTATTATAATTATCAGGGCTCCTTCAACTCGTATCTTCAGGTAGTATTGCAATCATTAGTTCATTCATTTCCTAGATTCGTAAAATCCCATAATAGGATTCTACCAATTCTTCCTTTTTTGCATTTAGGTCTTACCACTAATGTTTTTTATCATATTCCAACTCTTGTAAGAGTACTTATCAATTTGACAAAAGAACGCCATGATTCCTATGTTGTGATTCAACAAGAGTTTCCAAGGTACAATTTCAATATTCTATCCTCATCCTCAAGGAATTTGTGTAGATAACAAACAAGATTTTAAACACAGAGAAACTCTTTCCAAAAGGCTCATCTTGGCCTTATTATACCAGTCCTTTGATTGATCTCTGGCCCATACAAGCCTAGTATTGTAGCCTGCTTTGATACCAGTTTGTAACACACCCAACCCCCTAAGTACCTTTTTAAATGATGGGGTACTAAAATTTTCGTCTTTCCTCAACCATCTCAACCCTCTTCTCAAGGTCACCATCATCCTCTACTCGTCAAGATATTTCCAATGACTGTTACCATGCTCAAAACCGAGCTCCAGATCAAACATTATGACCCTCGAAATTTTATTGGGCCTTCTTTAACCATACAACACTTCATTGCAATGTGGCGTCCACATCACTTAACTTGAGAGACTTGCAGAGCTAACTTAAGAGTGGTGAAATTCATAGCGAGCAGCTCGAACGACTCAATGTTCGGGAAGGTTGTAGCTTCCGACATTTCCCAAGTGATAAATGCGATGAGGATCAGGAGCCAGCTAAAGTGGAACTCATAGCCCTTATCTTGAGCTTCACGACAGTCGAATTCCAGCTGGTTGACCAAGTACTTCACCCATTTCATCTGGAGTCCTTCTACACATTTCCTGGCTAGGTAAAAAAAGAATCCTGTGACTTGAGTAGGTTGGTTCTTCCTTACTAGCTTCCCTGCGATCAACTAGTAGGCCAGGCGCATTGCACCATTCTGGATGGAAGCTACCTTGTATCCTCGCATTCCCTTTTCTACATCATCGTAAGTGTCCTTAATTCTCTGTGCTAGAGCACTATCGAAAGCCTTCCCTAGGTAGAAGTCTTGTGGGTTAGGTCCTTGCATGCTCAATCAGGTGATCCTATGGATCAACGTCATATAGACTATAATGCGTCTATCTAGCCATAGGTAGCCGCCATGGTAACATGAGAGAAGTATCGTAACACAGGTGTTAACCTCCTGGTGCCTTCTAAAGTGTGGGATCTTCATCACGTTCAAGAGGGTGGACTACGCGAGGTTGATAGTCCATGATTGGGGGATTATTTTCGAATTATTCCCCTTCATCCTGGTCAGATACTTGTAAGGAGAAAACATGCTGTAATTCTTACGGTCGCCTAGGTTGAAGTTGTTGAACTTCAACGTCGCGATCTTATCTTTTTGCGTTATGACTACATGTATCCCCTTCGGGAGGTACGTAGTAACCATGGTGTAATCAAAGTCCCTCTGGACACTGTCACGACTCACCGCACTGGCCAGAGGTGGGATGTACTTGGGTAAGATGGTCGGGATTAACTTCGCGTTTGATAGATCATATTTGTGCTTGGTTCTATTCTATGCTGCCAGTCAGGATGGTCCAGATTCATTAGCAGTCGATGGAGAGGCTTGCACTGCTCGTGTCGATGAAGCTTGAATTCTTGTGGACATCAATCTCTCGGCCATCATATCAATTAAAGCTTCCTTGAATGACTTCTCCACAGTGCTGAGCTCGTCCAACATGCACACTCTCGATTAGAAAACTTGGGTGGATGGATGAGTGCTCAAAGCAATAGAATCGGTGTCAATCTTACTAAGCACATCGCAATAGCAATGGGTTCTCTTGTTAGCTCTGATACAATTCACAAAAGTGTTCTCAATGCAACAATCGATGAACTAAGTACACACGATGTAACAGATCTCTCCAATGGATACAAAGCTTTCCATCAATGCAGTTCTATCCGTTGCGGCGCGGTCCGATGGCGAGATTTCTGGTCATAATTGTTGTTCTAACCATTCTGGAACGTCGGTCCAACGGTTATAATGATTCCAACGGTCATATCACTTCACCATGGAGAAGTGCCAAGGGGCGTTGTTATGATATCCCGAAGAAGTTCCAATTTTGCAAATCTTCCTTTTGCGAAGTTCCCTCTGGGCCCTTCTGTAACTTTTCGACCTTTTCTCTCTTCTTACTGATTTTTCTAGCCTTCTTCCCGGTGATCTTCATCTCGATATTTCTTTTTCCATTCTGATTCTTGTCTTCTTTTGGCATAGCAGCTTCGTGTTGTTGGGATTCTTTCATAGGATTAGAGAGTAATACTACTTCTCTATCTAGGGTAGGTGCTCTACTCGTCTGTGAATCTTCTTGTGTTATTTCAACTTTGTGATCCAAGTTTCTGGTTCTCAGTAGCTTTAATCTGTTCTCCTGTTCTGCAATCAAGTGTGCTATCTTCCTAGTCATGAAATATTCTAATTCCTGTTTTTTCTGTTTTAGGGCCTCCTCTTCTTTTCTTTTGGTCTGATATTTCTCGATCCAGGTTTTTCCTAATAACATAGTAAATGGAGTGTTGTTCTCAATGAATTTAACAACCTCAAAATATTCCTCTGTCGAAGCTCCATGAGTACTCATAGATACCTGGGTGATTCTTCCACATAGGGTTATCATCTTTCCCTTGAATAGTCCTATTCCTACCAATGAAGGAATCATATCAGGTTTGTTGATTAAGGTTGGTTGTCATTGATGTCAACCCTTGAAGAAAGCCCCGTAGCAAAAAGGTTGGGTAATGCACCCAATATTGTTTGATGTAAAGATGACTCGTTATTTTATTGTCATGGTTGATAATAAGTAGAAGTGGATGAACTCCAAAGTGGTCCCCTTCTGGTGAAATCCCTCATGGGAAGACGCTTTGTGGATTGAGTTATCCTAGAAGTATGGTTAGAGAACCCATGCTTATTTATGGAATACTGAGATGAATGTTAGTGAATTTGTCAATGAAACTATCCTATATGGATAGTTCTTTTCATTCCATTTCCGGTGGTATGTGGAACGTCACATAACTCATCGTTAGAGAGTTATGGCCATGAGAAGTTGGAGAACCCAGGTTTGGGTAACAGACCCAAGTTTGTTTGATGAATAACGATATGAGTTTTGCTATATTTTTAGGTAATACTATTCTATATGGATATTACATGTCATTCCACTTTTTTTGGTATGTGGAACGTCACATAACTCCTCACGGTTTGAGAGTTACAGCCTTACGAAGTTGGAGGACCCTCATATGTCATCTAGAAGCCCCCAAAGGTCAAAGTAGTCAAAGTGGTTTAAGAGATTTTAAAAGGTAAATAATAAAGTGAAGTGATGAGTGTAATATAATTCAAAGTGAATACAAAATAAATTAATTCAATAATAAATTTAATGGAGAAATTAGAAGTGGGTTAACCCTAAAATAAGGAAAGTGGGCAAAGTGATCTAGAAGATGTTTTTAAGGAAGCTACTTGGAGAGTATAAATAAGAGGCAAGCCTCTCTCATTTAGGAAACACTCGACCATATTGAATACCTATAGGTTTCGGAGTTAACCAAAGGATATCTAAGCCGAATGTATGAGGAAAGTGAAGAAAAGAAGGCTGGAATTCAAGGAAGGATAAATTCTTTTGATGATGCTTTCTAAGGTATGTTGTTTTCAGGTCATTTCACCATTTTCGTAAGAACATTTTTTCTAGAATGCTTCAGACCATGAAATTTCTGTGCCATTGAGGAAACATATCCAAATATCTGTGTTAAAAAATTCATCTTGTGGGTCATTTCAGTTTTGGAGTTACACTCTGTGGAAAATAGGGTTTGTGGCTAGTCCTGAAACTAGTCAAAAACAGGTATTTCAGGTAAAAACATCATAACTTCTTCATAATAGATCCAAATTTAGTAAGATCAAATGTGTTGGTTATATTACAGTCTGTAGTATTCAGTGTAATATTTTTAGATCAATTCAACAAACATTCCGTGCGGGGCATGCTCTACAAGTTCGCTCTCTAGAATAAGCCAGAATTCAACAAGGTATGCCATTTTTTCTATAACTACTTTTCTGAGAGGTTCCAAGTAGTGACACCTGGAGGAATTGTATAAAAAACACCGAAGAACATTTGTATCAGTTTCAGATATTTATTCATTACAGGTAGAAAGTTATGATTATTTCAAGTTAGGGTTGTTGACTAATCCAAAACTAGTCATGTGAGACTAAAGAAAAGTTTGATGTAAATGCCAGTATCTTGTTGTTTAAAGTTAAGAAAGGTTTGTAGGTATGTGATCATATACACCAGTTCTATTAGAAATTTATAAATCATATTTGGATGATGAAATTGATGAGGGATTTTGGTTGAGGTACAAGTTGGGTACATGGTTGAGACAAGTAGTTGATGAGTTGGCACATACATGAGGTGTATAGTTGATGATGTTGGTACATATTGATGAGTCATAGTTGATGAGTACTTGACACATGATTGGTACATACTTGGTACATGGTTTGTTGCACTTGTTTATGGTACAGGTTGATTACAAATTGTTTGGTACAGGTTGGTGCATGGTTGATGCACTTGTTTATGGTACATGTTGATTACAAATTGTTTGGTACAGGTTGGTGCATGGTTCAAGTTATTGGTACAGGTTGATTGGTACAAAGATATATCTCACAGTGATAGTGTGACAATGGTTCCATCATTCTCCTTCTACTTCATGGTGGTTGGACAGGGAAAGGATAGGCGGTTGTAGCCGTCTTCCGGTTGTAGCCGAAGAACATAGGGGGTTGTAGCCTCCTTCTGGTTGTAGCCAAAGAATTGGGGAGTTGGAGCTTCCCTCAGGTTGTAGCCTAAGAAACTAGGGGGTTGGAGCCTCCTTCCAGTTGTAGCTGAAAAAAAGAAGAAGTTGGTGCTTCCAATGAATGTAATTCTTCAAGACATATAAGATAAATCATTCCGTGGTTTTCTCCCGATTTGGGTTTCCATGTAAAACACTGGTGTACTGTGTATGTGTGTGATTGTTCATTTCTTATTGCTCATCATTGGATAATAATTCTACATTGATATAACACTTGGATTATTTGGAGAAAAATGATTATAATTACGCTATTACTGATTCACCCCCCCTCTCAGTAATTCAACAATTGGTATCATAGAAGGGTCCTTCAGAAATCAGTTTAACCACTAAAAGGTAGATCATGGAGAGTACCAACTCATATAAAAATGGAATACCACACTTTGATGGATAAAAGTATGTTTTTTGGAGCATAAGGATGAAGACATATATACAAGCACAGGGGTTTGAAATTTGACAATCAATTGTAGATGGATACATAGTACCAGCAGTTCCACCAACAAATGACAAAGCAATGAAACTTGGTTAGAATATTTCCAAAGCTACAAATGCACTTTTGAATGGTCTCAGTGAAACAATATTCACAAAAGTTGCACATTGTAAATCTTCCAAAGAGATTTGGGACAAGCTTCGAAATATTTATGAAGGAGATACAAAAGTCAAAGCAACAAAACTTCAAACTTACAGTGGTTAGTTCGAACAAGATGAGTATTGCATCCTACTTCTTAAGGGTTGATGAAACAGTGAATGCAATCTTAGGATTGGGAGAAGAAATCGAAGAATCTGTAATTATTCAAAAGGTACTAAGATCTCTTCCTATGAGATTCAACCCTAAGATATCAACACTATAAGAAAGATCGGATATGAACTCAATAAGCATGGATGCACTACATGGAATATTCACAACATATGAAATGAGAACTGAACAGGAAAATCGAGATGTAAAAGAAGCAACCTTCAAAGCATCCAAAAGATCAAAGAAAAAGAAAAAGGAACAAGAATAATATAGCAAAAACAATGACGTCTCAGAAGATGATGAATAAGTGACCAACTTTGTCAAAAGACTGAACAAGGGAACCAATGGTAGGTATAAAGGTAAGCTTCCTTTAATTTGTTTTAATTGTGATGGTATTGGTCATTTTGCTAACAAATGTCCTCATAAGAAAAAGAGAAATGATGAAGATTACTCAAAAGGAAAACACACATATAAAGGAAAACGAACTACAAAGAAAGATTTCAAGAAAATCTTATGCATCAAAGAAGAAATCTCATCATTAGATGAAGATGAAATCAGTGACAGTGAGACAGGAAGAGTTCTATTCATGGCAGTAAAAGATTGTGACAAAGAAGACTCCGAAGAAGAATATGAAGAAGTCGAAGAAGGATATGAAGAAGTCGAAGACAAAATTTAAGAGGTAGAAGTTGAATATCGAGAAGAATTAATGTGTGCCATAGAAGTTATCAGAAGAGAAAAGAAGAAAAACAAGAAATTACAAGAAGAACTAGACAAGAAAAAGGACACTCGAGAACTAGAACAAATCATCACAAGATTGAAGGTTCAAATAGAAGAAGATAAAAGAATTGAAGAAGCACTCAAAGAACAACTAGAAGAAAATGATAAGATCATTGGAAACTTGTAAGCAAAGATTGTCACACTAAGAAAGGATATTCAAAAGAAAAATCGCTCAAAAGTTCTGGATGACATTATCAACAGTAAAAAATCTCATCTTGAAAAGTCTGGACTTGGATACAATTAGATAGAAAAGGGATCAAGATCCAAAACAACAAAGAAATAAAAAAAATCCAAAAAGCTATGTAGAAACAATCAAAGGGGATATGAATATGTATAAGGAAGATTACAAGGACACTCCTCCACCGAGAAGATTTAGATTTCAGAATCAACAACAGAGAAATAGGTCTCAAGAAGAATAAGGATTCATAAGAGCACCTTCTTTCAAAATATCTTCAACTCCCAGGTATCAAACTATATTTTTTGGTTTATGTTATGCATGTAATAATTTTGGACATAAAGCTGTGAATTGCAAAGATAACAACAGGAACAATAACAACTTTGAGATTCATACACAAAGGGGTTACTCAAGAAGACCTAGTGAAACACAAAGACGAAGTTACAACAGGTTTGAATATTTGAGCACTGAAGTGGAATGTTACAAATGTAAAAATTTTGGACACATGGACAAAAATTGCAGAATGACAGTCCCTCCTAAAGAACCTCAACAAAATAACAACAGTCACAGACAAGAACCTCAGAAAATGGCATGGATAAGAAAGCAAGATCAGTATAACAATGAAGAATGCACAATCACTCTACAAGATAAGAAGAAGAAACATGGTTGGTATGTTGACAGTGGGTGTTCAAAACACATGACAGGTGATAGAGACAAATTTTTTACATTGCGAAAGGAAAGAAATGGACCAGTCTCCTTCGGAAATGATAATTCAACCAAAATCATTAGAGAAGGCACAGTCTGAATTGGGAACAAGAATAAAAAGGCACAAAATGTTCTACTGGTAGAATATATGAAACATAATATTCTAAGTGTGAGTCAAATGTGTGACCAAGGTCATAAAGTTACTTTTGATTCACAAAAGTGTGAGATAAGAAGAGAAGGTTCACGAAAATTGGTCGATACAACTGCAAGAACTTCAAACAACATATATGTGTTAAGTGAAATTGGAAATGAAAAGTGTTGTCTAGGAAAGGAAGATGAAAGTTGGCTATGGCACAGAAGAATGGGTCACATGCATTTTGATAACCTTGTCAAAGTCAACAAAAGAGAAATAGTCAAAGAAATTCCCCAGATCACGAAACCAACCAACACTTTATGCAAGCAATGTCAACAAGGAAAGCAAACAAAGACCAGGTTCAAATCAAAGGAATATTCAACAACAAGACCACTGGAAATTGTGCATATTGATCTAGTTGGACCAACTACAACAAAGGGCTTAAAAGGTGAGAGATACTTTATGTTATTATTTGATGATTATACAAGAATGAATGCAGTTTTCTTTCTCAAGAACAAGTCAGAAGATTTTGAAAACTTCAAGATCTACAAGGAAATGGTTGAAAATGAGATGGATTCAAGAATCAAATGCTTGAGATCTGATAATGAAGGAGAGTTCACTTCAAAGGAATTTATGGAGTACTGCAGTAGTCATGGAATAAAAAGGAAATTCTTCGTTGCCGGGACACCTCAATAGAATGGAGTTGTTGAAAGAAAGAGCATGACAATACATGAAATGGCTCGAACAATGATAATGGATTCCAAATTGATAGATATATTTTGGACACAGGTAGTGCATACAATAGTTCAAATTCAAAACAGAGTAATGCTCAGAAACAACATTGATAAAACTCCCTACGAGCTATGGAAAGGAAGACCAACAAATGTGAAGCACTTCATAATTTTTCGAAGCAAATGCTACATCAAAAGAGAAGATGGTAGAATGAGAAAGTTTGACTCTTGTGTGGACAAAGGATTAATTGTTGGTTACTCAAGTACAAGGAAAGCATACAAGTGTTACAATCTAATATTGAACAAAGTTTTGGAAAGAATCAACGTAACAATTGGTGAAACAGGCAAACCAGAATCAAAGGAAGAAGAAAACAAATCAATGGAACAACTTTTCGAAGAAGAAGAAGAAGAAGATGAAGTAGAAGAGGAAGATGAAGAGAAACCGACAAAAACAGAAGATCAAGTTCAACAAGTATCTCCAAAGACACATAGCAAACGAGTATAGAAGAATCATCCTTAAGATCGGATTATTGGAAACAAAGATGCAGGAGTTGAGACTAGAAGAAAAATCCGTTCACCATAATAAACACACCTAGCACTCTTATCTATAATTGAACCAAAATGTTTTGAAAAAGCCAACAAGGATGGATTTTGGAACAAGGCCATGAATGAAGAATTGGATCAAATAGAGAAAAATGACACTTGGGAATTGGTTCCAAGACTAAAGAATAAGAATGTGATCGACACAAAAGGGGTTTTCAGGAATAAATTAAATGAAGATGGACAAGTTACAAGGAACAAAGGTATATTGGTATGTAAAGGATATGCACATATTGAAGGAATCGAATTTGAAGAGACATTTTCCCTAGTTTCCAGAATGGAATAAATCTGGTTGCTTTTAGCCTATGCATGCTCCAAAAATGTTAAAGTATATCAGATGGGCGTAAAATCAGCTTTTCTGAATGGGGAACTTGAAGAAGAAGTCTACATTGAACAACCAGAAAGACTTTAGTTGTCATAGAATGCATATTATGTGTGTAAATTAAAGAAGGCCTTGTATGGTCTAAAACAGGCTCCTAGAGCATGGTACTCTAGACTGGATAAGTATATACAACAGACAGGGTTCAGGAAAGGAAATGCAAACAACCACCTCTACATCAAGGTAAGTGAAGGTAATATTTTATTAATTGAAGTTTATGTGGATGATATTAGTTTTGGTAGTGATGATGACAGGTTAAGCTAGAAATTTGCAAAATATATGTAGAATGAATTTGAAATGTCGTTACTTGGAGAACTATCCTTCTTTTTGGGACTTCAGATACGTCAAAGAAACCAGGGAATCTTTATTTCTCAAACCAAGTATATAAGAGAAATGATAAAGAGGTTCGGAATGGAATATTGCAAACCAGATATCACTCCCATGGAAACCAATTACAAGTTGAGCAAAGATGATGATTCAAAGTCTACATATCAGAGGCAATACAGGTCAATGATTGACAACCTACTATATGTGACAACATCTAGACCAGATGTAATAGAGGTAGTTGGATAGGTGTCATGCTTTCAAGAAGAACCAAAGGAGTCACATGTGTTAGCAATGAAGAGGATTTTCACATATCTCAAAGGAACAAAAGAGTTTGGATTATGGTATCCAAAAGCAAATGATCTATCACTTATTTCCTACATAGATGTAGATTTGGAAGGTTGTATTGATGACCGACGAAGAACCAGTGGAGAAAAATTCTACTTGGGTGAGTGCTTAGTATCATGGCTAAGAAAGAAACAATCATCAATATCTTTATCTATAGCCGAGGCAGAGTATATTGCAACAACATCATGTTGTACATAGGTTCTTTGGATGAAACAAACTCTGACAGATATACAGGTTGAGTATGATGAGCCCATTCCAATATATTGTGATAATACAAGTGCCATTAGTATCTCGAAGAACCCGGTGATGCACTCCAAGACGAAGCACATTCCAATAAAGTATCACTTTCTACAGGAGCAGGTTGTAGAAATGAACAACAGAGTTGAGTATGTAGGCACAAAAGAACAAGTGGCAGGCATCTTCACAAAACCACTTCCACAGGAATCCTTTGAATATCTTCGCCAAAGACTTGGAGTTATTTCTACTCCAAAATGAATTATTTTTGAATGCTTATCTTATATGTCTTAGATTTACACGAGGAAGCACCATAAGAGGACAGTTCAGTCAAGGGGAGCAACCCCGGATGGAAAGATACCTTTGCCATTGATGAAAAAGGGGGAGAGGTTTATCATATGTAGAGGACAGAGGCATGGTTCTAGGGGGAGCATGAGTGATATGATTTCAGTATTGCATCAGAGTGTTTCCATCAATGCCAAAGGGGGAGATTGTTGATTAAGGTTGGTTGTCATTGATGTCAACCCTTGAAGAAAGCCCCGTAGCACAAAGGTTGGGTAATGGACCCAATATTTTTTGATGTAAATATGATTCATTATTGTCTTGTCATGGTTGATAATAAGTAGAAATGGATGAAATCCAAATTGGTCCCCTTATGGTGAAAGCCCTCACGGGAAGACGCTTTGCGGATTGAGTTATCCTAGAAGTATGGTTAGAGAACCCATGCTTATTTGTGGAATAATGAGATGAAATCTAGTGAATTTTGTAGTGAAACTATCCTAGATGGATATTTCTTGGCGTGCCATTTTCGGTGGTATGTGGAACGTCACATAACTCCTCATGGTTAGAGAGTTATGGCCATGAGAAGTTGGAGAACCCAGGTTTGTTTGATGGATACCAATAAGCATTTTGATATATTTTCAGGTAATACTATTCTATATGGATAGTACATGTCATTGCATTTCTGGTGGTATGTGTAATGTCACATAACTCGTCACGGTTTGAGAGTTATGGCCTTACGAAGTTGGAGGACCCTCATATGTCATCTAGAAGCCCCAAAAGGTCAAAGTAGTCAAAGTGGTTTAAGAGATTTTAAAAGGTAAATAATAAAGTGAAGTGATGAGTGTACTATAATTCAAAGTGAATACAAAATAAATTAATTCAATAATAAATTTAATGGAGAAATTAGAAGTGGGTTAACCCTAAAATAAGGAAAGTGGGCAAAGTGACCTAGAATATGTTTGCAAGGAAGCTACTTGGGGAGTATAAATAAGAGGCAAGGCTCTCTCATTTAAGACACACTTGAGCATATTGAATATATAGGTGGATGAGGTAACCAAAGGATATCTAAGCCAAATTTCTGAGGAAATTGAAGAAAAGAAGGTCGGAATTCAAGGAAGGATAAATTCTTTTGATGATGCTTTCTAAGGTATGTTTTTTTCAGGTCATCTCACCATTTTTGCAATAATTTGTTTTATAGAATGATTCAGACCATGAAATTTCTATTCCATTGAGGAAACATATCCAAGTATCCATGGTAAACAATTAATCTTGTGGGTTGTTGTATTTTTGGAGTTACACTCCATGGAAAATAGGGTTTGTGGCTAGTCCTGAAACTAGTCAAAAACAAGTGTTTCGGGTAACAACGTCATAAATTCTTCATAACAGATCCAAATTCAGTAAGACCAAATGTTTTGGTTAGAGTACAGTATTTATTATTCGTTGTAATAGTTTCATATCAATTAAACAAATATTATGTGCGGGGCATGCTCTACAAGGTCTCTCTCTAGAATAAGCCAGAATTAAGCAAGGTATGCCATTTTTGCTATAAATACTTTTATGAGAGGTTCCAAGTAGTGAAACCTAACAGCATTGCACAAAACAAATTGAAGAATATTGTGTATTAGTTTCAGATATTTATTCATTACAGGTAGAAAGTTATGATTATTTCAAGTTAGGGTTGTTGACTAATCCAAAACTAGTCATGTAAGACTAAAGAAAAGTTTGATGTAAATGCTAGTCTCTTGTTGTTTAAAGTTAAGGAAGGTTTGTAGGTATGTGATCATATACACCAGGTCTATTAAAGAGTTATAAATCATATTTGGATGATTAAATTGATGAGGGCTTTTGGTTGAGGTAGAAGTTGGGTACATGGTTGAGACAAGTAGTTGATGAGTTGGTACATACATGAGGTGTATAGTTGATGATGTTGGTACATATTGATGAGTCATAGTTGATGAGTACTTGAAACATTATTGGTACATACTTGGTACATGGTTTGTTTCACTTGTTTATGGTATGGGTTGATTACAAATTGTTTGGTACAGGTTGGTGCATGGTTGATGCACTTGTTTATGGTACATGTTGATTACAGGTTGAGGTACAGGTTCATGCCTGGTTGATGCATGGTTTAGGTTATTGGTACAGGTTAATTGGTACAATGGTATATCTCACAGTGATAGTGTGACAGTGGTTCCATCATTCTACTTCTACTTTAGGGAAGTTGGACGGGGCAAGGAAAGGTGGTTGTAGCCACCTTCTGGTTGTAGCCAGAGAACATAGGAGGTTGTAGCCTCCTTCTGGTTGTAGCCAGAGAATTGGGGAGTTGGAGCTTCCCTCAGGTTGTAGCTTGAGAAACTAGGGGGTTGGAGCCTCCTTCCGGTTGCAGCTGGAAAACAAAGGAAGTTGGTGCTTCCAATGAATGTAATTTTTCAAGACATATAAGATAAATCATTCTGTGGTTTTCTTCTGATTTGGGTTTCCACGTAAAACATTGGTGTACTGTGTATGTGTGTGATTGTTTTTTTCTTATTTCTCATTATTGGATAATAATTCTACTTTGATATAAAACTTGGATTATTTGGAGAAAAAGGATTATAATTACGCTATTACTGATTAACCCCGCCCCTCTTAGTAATCCAACAAGGCTTTCCTAAAGATTCCAAGTTCTTTCTGTCATGCTATTTACCTGTGTTTCCTCATCTAGAACACAGTCTATGTCGAAGTCTCCTATTCTTGCTTCTATGCATTCTTTTTCTTTGAAGATCTCTGATAAGTTGATATCTTTGTGATCATTTAGGGTTTCTTTCATTTGCAGTAGTGCAGTCTCTAATTTTGTCTGGGGTTTTTCCATGGTCTCAGTTTCGTGACCTTCCTCAAGGTTTTCTTGTCTCATATTCATTTTGTCGAGATTAGCAATCATTCTAGGGAAATCTAAAACTTCATGGTCCATATCTTTACAACAAAGACAACTAGGTCTTCTTCCAGGGCATTCCTTAGCAATATGTCCCGATCTTCTGCAGCTGTAACAAAGGGTTAATCATGTTTTTTTCTTAAATGATTCCCAGCCTTTCCTGTACTGCGCACTAACCTGCAAAAAATTCTTTCTAGGATCTTGCATCCATTTGTTAGTCCAAACATTCTTTCAATGCATAGGAATAACATATCTTTCATTATTTCTTTCAGATCTACTCATATCAAACATTCTTTATTCTAGTTGTGCCCTAGTTTTCAGACTAGGATAACATTTATCAAACATACCTAGATCCATATTCTTGAAACAAAAATTTCCACTAATCTTACTTTCAACAGAGCACAAAGCTTTCAGATCTAAAACTTTTCACTATTCTTACCTTTATCAGAGCACAAAGCTTCAAGATCTTTACCTCTTTTATTTGGATCTGACTTCTCTTCTTAGCATAGAGATTTACAGGTTAAGTACAATACCGTGCACTAAGGCAACATATCCACGCACATAGATTTATTTCTTTCCTTTAGTTCCCATCAATCACAATTTCACGTCTCGGCAATGAAACCATTTGTTGGCACAGGGGCAGACCTAGGGTTCAACGCTACAACAGTGCACCAAAAAAACCCTAACTATCGACCCTTTCGAAAACACATGCGAAGTAGATGAAGTCTCACTCGAGGTAGAGGCAGAGGTGGTTATAGGACTCCAGTGTATGCAACCTTAGCTGGGACACAGATCTATGATTACAACACCTTAACAAAGCACTTAGTAGTTATAGTTAGTTAATATTCAACCTTAGTTTACAGCGTAGCTAAAACCTAACAACAGATCAGAGCAATAATTATACAGATCTAATAGATTCAAGTACTAAGAATACAAACATAGATCATATCTAGCATTTATTCACATTATTCAACACTAAGATACCATATTAGATCCTTCTAAGCATACATCAAAGTACTAAGCATTTAATCACATAGACAAGAGAACAACCATAAAGCACATAGCAATCACAACATAGGATATACGTGGTTCACCCCCACCCTGGGGTTACGTCCACCAACTCTTCTTATTTATTTCTCTATGTCAATCTTCTACATGCACAGAGCCATGATATCTTACTCCGCAGAGGACATGAGATATGCGCACCTCGCTAGATCCTCCTTCCCTGAAGTACAACACAAATCCTTCCACAGTCTCTTACAATCACTTGCACTTAGCTCCGAAAGTCTCTCACAGTACGCACAAAGAAATTACAATTACCACTTGCACTTAGCAATTAACACTTAGCACTTATCACACTCTCACATTGGCCTCCTTCGATCACATAGATCGAACTCTAACACTTAGCATTATTTCCCTTTTCTTACATTGCCTAACTATCTATTTTTACATTACAAAATGGGCCTAAACATGGGTAAACCCATGGGATGACATCCCCATTCCCATTACATAAGCCCAAAACCCAAAAATCCCCCAAAAGGGGCTGAGATCCCGCGATCTCTGCTTCGACTTGCGCTCCGTCTTTGACAGCCTGTCGAATTCCCAAAGTATGTCAAACATGACCAAGGATCCTAAAGACTTGGTCAAGGGCCAACACCATCTCTATGAATACACAAGAAATTCACATTTCTATTATTCATGTTCATAATTACAAACACAAGCATCCAACCATATTATTTCAATTACACAGGGTGTAGAGATACTTATATGTTACAAGTTATATCCAACCAACTGACTATGGGTGTTGACCTTTCCATCCAACCATATGCTTTCCTCGCTCATTCACCTCATAAGTAGGCCAGCCCCGTGCCAAGCCATCATAACACTAGGGTATTCTCTGCACTCCCTCATTCATTCACTTGCAACAAATATTTTTCTCGGGTATCTGCATGTTGTTTCTCTCTCCCTCCCTCTCTATTTTCCATGTATCCTTCATTTCCCTTCCTCTTGCATCCCCTGCATGTAATCCCCTTAGGAAGGTTCTCAAATCGTCCCTTCTTTTCTTCTGTTCGAAGAAACCCATGGGTCAATATGGTTGCAGACTTGGTACTCTGTTGTACCTTTGGTTGATAGCCTCTGTTGTCCTAGCCATATTTCCCATACTTTCATTCATTGAAGGTGGTGGGTTGTTGAACTACTGACCCCTTCCCATTAACCATTTGGTTTCAGCTGCAATTTAAAGGAAATATCATCATTTCCTTCACATTATTTATCATGGTGGTTTGGGATCTTTACACATGAATCCCCTTTCTTCCCCCCCTCACAAATCCCTCTCGTGGTATCATGACCAGTAATTTCAAGGCTTCACCCCAGAGTTAGTTGATTGTCATTTTAAATCAACAATAATATAATTACAATGTTTATATGCCATTACATGGAAATCATTAATCATGATTAATTACATAAAACCAAAGGTTTAGGAAAGGGGGGTGTTACCCTTGTAAAAACAAATGGACAAACTGTTAAAGTTGGCTATATGAAGCTACACACCTAAAGTTGGATAAGCTTCCATAACTTAAGATTTAAGTCATAAATGATGATTTAGAGGATGGTGGGTAGTGAGAGAAATCAAGGTCAATCACTTCTAACCAACCAATTATACATAAAAATGGCATAAAACTTAACAACACTTAATTAACACATATAACAAAAACTACCTTAAAGAGAATAAATCATAAACAATATAGAGATTGTTCACCTCCAAATTGATTGATTCAAGTTGGTCGAGAGTTTGTAATTTATCTTTTTACATTTGCATATACCTTTGTTTGTGCATTTAGAAAAATAAAACTGTTTTTTGTGCAAAAAGACCAATAACTGTTTTATAAAATGAATAGGTCAATATTACAATAAATATTACAAGTTATAGGGCTGTAGAAAAGTAGTACATCTGTCTATACATTTGTTTGTGAAATTTGAAACTTAAAACCCTTTTCCGTGCAAAAATACCAAAAATTGTCTTGTAGGACAAAGAGGGAAAATTTTGCATTGGTGTAAAGTGTATGCTAGGCTACACTAAAACGTACACCCAAGTCTCAAAACTCATTCAATTTGAGTGGTTCAAACTGTAAATAATTTGTTAAGTCATTTTACATAATCCTATATACTTAGTTTTTCATTTGCATTCATAAAAGAATATGCTATGAACAAATACGCAAGAGATGCCTAGTAAAACCTTAGAAATTCTCAACTTGTTCATAAAAGGTAAGCCAAGATTTCATTATACCTTAGATTTGAGTTGTGAAAGTTGTTGGGGGTGTGGTTTATCGTATTATACTTATTCATGTTGTTAATTTTTCAATTGCAAGTTTAAAAGGGGTTGTTGTGCAGAAGAGACAAAGTTTTCCTTATAATTTGGAAGGTCACAACCATATTAAGTGACCAAATTAAAATGCATGCCCAAGCTTCCTTGTAGCTCCAAAAAACATTTTATAAGTTTTAATATGGAGTTATGTATATGGTAAAGTTACCTATGTCATCTAAAGTGCACTTTAAGAACATGATAGGCTGTTTTCATGTACCTAGATTTGAGATTTTATGTAAATCTGAATTCAAAACTGCCTTAGAGTAAAATGCATGCCCTAGTCTCAATTTTGAACCAAATTGAGTGGTTCAACTTGAAGAAGGTGTAATTTGTGATTTTACACCTATATATAGCCTTATATTGACATTTTTAGACAAAAACGTACATGATGTGCATAAATGCTAGAAATTGTCTTTTAAAGCCAAAGGGTCAATTTGTTAAAGTTGGCTATATGAAAGTGCACACCGAAAGTTTGATAAGCCTCCATAATTTAACAGTTAAGTTGTAAATTGGTGATTATAATATTGTTAACATGTTTGTACAATTAGGAGTGAATTTACACTCCAAAAAGAATGATTTCCATTCACAAATATTCATGACCTTTCAATGAATCATAGGCTGGTAGGTTATGAGAGAAATCAATGTCAATAGCTTCTAACCAACCAATTGTACATAAACAATTGAATAAAACTTAACAACACATAATTAACCCATATAAAAAATACTTTAAAGAGAAAAAATCATAGAAAATATAGAGTTTTTTCACCTCCAAATTGATTGATTCAAGTTGGTTGAGAGCCTGTAATTTATCTTTTTACATCTGCATATACCTTTGTTTGTACATTTAGAGAAAAAAATAACCTTTGTTGTGCAAAAAGACCAATATCTGTTTTACAAAATGAAGAGGTCACTATTATAGGAAATATTAGAAGTTGCAAGGTCGTAGAAAAGTAGTAGATCTTTCTATACCTTTGTTTTTGCAATTTGAAACTTAAAATCCCTTGTCGTGCAAAAGACCAAAATTTTTCTTGTAGGACGAAGAGGGAAAATTTTGCGTTGGTGTAAAATGCATGCAAGGCTACACTAGAAGGCATTCCCAGGTTTCAAAATTCATTCAATTTGAGTGGTTCAAATTGTAAATGATTTGTTAAGTCATTTTACATAAGCATGTATACTGATCTTTTCATTTGTACTCATAAAAGACTTTGCTTTGCAAAAATAGGCAAGAGATTCCTAGTAAAACCCTAGAAATTCCCAACCCGTTTGTAAAAAGTAATTCAAGATTTTATTATACCTTATATTTGAGTTGTGAAAGTTGTTTTGGATGTGGCTTATCATATTAGACCTATTCATGTTGTTAATTTTGCAATTGCAAGTTTAAAAAGGGTTTTTGTGCAGAAGAGGCAAAGTTTTCCTTGTAATTTGGATGGTCGCAACCGTCTAAGTGACCAAATTAAAATGCACACGCAAACTTCCTTGTATCTTCAAAAATTGTTTTATAGGTTTTAATATGGATTTATATATATGGTAAATTTCCTATGTCATCTAAAGTTCAATTTAAGAATATGATAGGTTGTTTTCATGCACCTAGATTTGAGATTTTATGTAAATCTAAAGTCAAAATTGCCTTAGAGTAAAATGCATGCCCTGGTCTCAATTTTGACCCAAATTGAGTGGTTCAACTTGAATAAGGTGTAATGTTTTATTTTACACCTATATATAGGCTTACATTGACATTTTTAGACAAAAACCTACCTGATGTGCATAAATGCTAAAATTTCATTGTAAAACCAAAGGGCCAATTTGTTAAAGTTGGATATATGAAAGTGCATGCCCAAATTTGGATAAGCGTCCATAATTTAAGATTTAAGCTGTAAATTAATGATTAAAATATTGTTAACATGTTTGTAACATTATAAGTGCATTTACACTCCAAAAATGATGATTTTTATGCACAAATATTCATGACCTTTTGATGAATTAGAGGATGGTGGGGTATGATACAAATAATGTCAATGACTTCTAACCAACTAATGATACATAGAAAATGACATATAAATTAACAACACTTAATCAAATAATATAAGAAAATACTTTCAAGAGAGAAAATCATAGAAAATATAGAGTTTGTTCAACTCCAAATTGATTGATTCAAGTTGGCCGAGAGTTTGTAAATTATCTTGTTTCATTTGCATATACCTTTGCTTGTTAATTTAGAGAAATACAACACTTTGTTGTGCAAAAATACCAAAATATGTCTTATAGAATGAATAGGTCAATATTATAAGAAATATTACAAGTTACAAGGTTGTAGAAAAATTGTACATCTGTCTATGTCTTTGTTTGTGCAATTGGAAACTTAAAATCCTTTGCTGTGCAAAAAGACAAAAAAAATGTCGTGTAGCACTGTTGATGCTTGAATCCGTTAGGACCGAAATGACAACCTCACGAGGATGTAAATCCCCCTGCGTTTTTATAGAGGTCGTACTCCTCTTTACTTTAATATTTTTCGTGGGACTCTAGGTCTCAAGAATATGGGAATTTGCAGAAGTCCGTCATGGTAATAAAAGAATGATAAAGATTTCAAGAAAGATAAAAGGAAAATGTTTTGTTTTATTTTTAAAGAAAGTTCCTGAGAAACAAACAGGAACCACACATTTCATACATTTAAATAGATAAGAAAAATTTCCTCACATCCATCATAGTTTATGTTCGACAACACAGGTATTCCAACAGAGGACGAACACCTTCAGTAACCACTCACATAACCAGATCAAAGATCAACACACCGATGTTTTCACGTGGTAAAACCCCTAAAGAGAAACATCCACGGCCCCAGCCAATGTGGCCACTTGGAGTTGTTTATTAATGCAAAGAAAAAGATTACAGAGAGATTTTACAAGAGAGTTTCTTACAATCGATCATTGGCAAATGAACCTCCATGCTCTTTAAATAGAGATCATCGACCAATCGGGTGTTAAGCCACGAATCAATGGCCGTTAAGATCAAGGAGAGTATGAACCGTCAGATCACTCTATGTCAGGAACATATCGTGACCGTCGGATTTCCTAACTACAAATGCATACTAATGCATACTAAAGAAACACACTAGAAAGCACACTTTTATCTAACGACACAATAGATCAAGTAGATCTTACTAACTCCTAAGTGTCTAAATATCCTAACATCCCCCCTTAAGAACAACTTGGGATAGGATTGAAGGATTTACAATAGTGACACAATAGGATAAGGAAGGAGGCATTAGAGCCTATCCCCCCTTAATGACAACTTCCTGAACTCCTAACATAGATCGAAGTTTGGAAAACTTCACTTCTGTAAGAGACTTTTTGAAAATGTCTGCAACTTGATCTTCTGTAGGGAAAAATAGCACTTGAATAAATTGATCATTAATGAGCTTTATGATGAAGTTCATGTGTAGCTCGATGTGTTTGCTACAATGATGTTGAATTGGGTCTTTGGTGAGCTTTATGGCACTCTGATTGTCACACCAAAGGATGGTCAGATGATGGTGTTGGAATCCAAACTCTGAAAGGATCTATCGAAGCCATAGGGCTTCCTGACTTGCATTTATCGCTGCTCGGTACTCTGCTTCTTCTGAAGAAAGTGAAATGGCCTATTTTTTCTTACAGGCCCAAGTGACAGGTCCTGAACCAACGCTGAAAACATAACCTGAAGTAGACTTCCGATCATCAGGGTCACCGAACCAATCTGAATCAGTGAAACCAACCAATAAAGGAGTCCCCCCTGAATTGTAATGTATCCCGAACTGAACTGTACCACGAACATAGAGAAGTATCCTTTTATCTTATTTCCAATGGCTTTCATGGGGTGTTTTCATATATCAGGCAACAAGACTAACAACAAAGGAAAGATCAGGATGGGTATGAGTCAAGTATAAGAGGATACCAAATAACTGACGGTACAGGGTGGCATAAACTTCAGGAGAAGTACAGGTGGCAGAAATCTTGACTCCAGACTAGAAGGGAGAAGGGGTTGGTTTACAATTGTCCATGTGAAAGCGACGAAGAAGGTCACAAGAATACTTAGACTGGGAAAGAAAAATTCCTTCATTGGTTTTCAAAACTTGGAGGCCAAGGAAATATTGCAAAAAACCTAAGTCTGTCATTTCAAATTTCTTCTTAAGGATGGTTTTGACATGGTTTAAAATTTTTGAGTCACTACCAGTAAGGATAAGGTCATCAACATAAAGGAAAATGATTATGAGATGGCTTCTTACTTTCTTGGTATAGACATTAGGATCAGAATAGCATCTAGAGAATCCAGTGGCAATAAGAAAGATATCCATTTTGGCATACCAAGCTCGGGGAGCTTGCTTGAGACCATAAAGAGATTTCTTGAGGCGACAAACAAGGCTAGAGTCATTCTGGACATAGCCATGAGTTTGTTCCATGTAGATTTCTTCTTGCAAATCTCCGTGCAATAAGGCGGATTTAACATCCATTTGATGGACCTCCCATTTATGTGAGGCAGTAAGGGCAAGAACAAGGTGGATGGAATTCATTTTTTCTACAGGGGCAAAGGTTTCATTATAGTCAATTCCTTCAACTTGGGAAAATAATTTGGCAACTAACCGAGCCTTATGTCTTTCAACAATTTCATCTGATGCATACTTAGTTCTGTAGACCCATTTGAATCTAACAAGTTTTCTTCCTTTTGGAAGAGGTACAAGATACCAAGTATCGTTTTCCATTAAAGAATGATACTCTTCATTCATGCTGTATCCCAATCTGGATGACCTAAAGTTTTTGCAAATGTCTTTGGATCACAAGTTTATGAAACTTGATCCAAAAGAGAAGAGGCTCATTGGAACTGTGAATGTGTCCAACGTTTATTTGAAGGATCATCGACAAGATCACCAACTGCTTCTCGTGTTGAACGAACCCATCTAGGAAGTGGTGGAGCTGGTGCTGGTTTAGGTTCAAAGGACTCATCTAGAGGACAGTGAGTAGGCGGAGGTGGATTTTCATCCTCACTGTCATCATCTGAAGAAGAAACCAAATCATAAGAAGGCACAAAGATCGAATATGTCTCGTAGGCCGAAGAAGGCACAATCACCGAATTAGGCTCGCAGGCCAAGAGATTTTCATCAAATTTAACATCTCTTCTAATAATAATTTCATTACAATGTGATTGAAAAATTCTGTAACCTTTGACATCTTCAGAATAACCAACAAATATACACTTCTCACTTTTAGGCTACAATGCTTTCCTTTTCTCATTAGGAATGTGAGCCCATGCTATACTGCCAAATACATGAAAGTGACTTATATCTGGTTTAATTTTAGTCCAATATTCTTTCGGTGTTATACTTTTAAGAGCCTTTGTGGGAGTGCGATTTACTATGTAATTTTCATAGTTGATGGCTTCCGCCCAATACTTTAGACTTAATCCCTTAGATTGGATCATACAATTAGCCATTTATTTTAATGTGTGGTTCTTTCTCTTAGCAACACCATTTTGTTGTGGTGTATATGGAATAGTGTGTTGCATTTGGATTCCCTGTGTAGTGCAGTAATTTGCAAAATTATTGTTCACAGATTCACCTCCATTATCTATTCTTAACCTTTGAATTTGATGGCCAGATTGCTTTTCTACAAGGGCCTTGTAGGCCAAAAACTTGACAAAAACTTCGCTCTTAAGTTTTAAGAAGTAAACCCAAGTACGTGTGGAAAAGTCATCAATGAAAGTTAAGAAATACTTGCACCCAGAAAAAGAAGGAGAAGAAAGTGGACCACACAAATCACTGTGAACAAGTTGCAAAGGACCCGAGGCGTGCCAAGAGGCACGTTTGTCAAAACTGTCTCGATGATGTTTGTCGAGAACACAACCAGCACAAACACCATCTCTGCATGAAACAAGAGGAAGACCAGTCACCATCTGTTGATTACATAGTTGTTGCAATGAGAGATAGTTTAGATGACCAAACCGCTCATGCCAAAGTTTTCTCAAGTCATCGCTATGAGCAACAAAACCCGATGAAAAAGATGATGACCCAAAGTTGTCAAACTTGTACAACCTGGTAATATCATCAGCAATTCCAGTTGCAAGAACATGCTTAGGATATTTTAGATCCTTGATTACAACTTGGTGAGGTGAAAAATCGACGGTTTTACCTTCACCTGAATGAGTGATTTGATATACTGATAGAAGGTTACAAGAAAGACTTGGAACACATAATACATCATTGAAATGACCATTATCTACTTGAATTGTTCCAGATCCTACAACACTAAGAGATCTATGATCACCAACAAATATTTTCTTGGTGTTACATTCATTTAGAGAAGAAAATATGGCTTTATCCTTAGCCATATGATAAGATGCTCCCGAATCAATAAGCCACTCATCAGAAGAAGAAGTAGTAGTATAATTTGAATTGAAGGAGAAACCAGAAGCAGAAAGTGCATGTCTGTGAGAAGAAGAAGTAGAATCAATACTGATGTTGCGCTTCTTCATCGCTGCTTCTAAAGTTGCCATCTTCTTGAAACATTTGGACTCATCATGACCATCTTTATCATAAAAGTTGCAATGTTTATTAGTATTCTTACTTTTATATTTTTCTCCTTTGTCACCAGTAGGAGCTGAAGATGTTTGAGTAGGTTTGGGACCCTTATTTTGTTTGTTATTGTAGCGAGGATGTTGCTTCTTGGGATACTTGGGTTTATCTTTCTGCTGGGAAACTAAGGCTTTGTTGGAGGGACCTGCAGTGGTGATCACTCCAAATTGTACAAGCTTATCTTCCTCTCAAATAAAAGAAGCACAAAAGGACTCAAGACTTGGTTTTTCATAAGCTTCTTCCCCTAGAGCCTCTCTCATGGCATAAAAGGTAGATACAAACACATAATATGCACTACCTAGCTTAGAAAGAATAAGATATATGCAACGCTCTTCCTCCATCTTTATCTTACATTCTTCACATAACATTCTGAGTGTTTTAAACCTAGATAGATAGTCTCCAAGGCAAGAAAAATCATTTGGACTCAAGGTCAATATTTGATTTTCTAACTGTTTTGATCGAATAATATTCAATCGTGTCCCAAGCTTCTTTGGGGTCTTCAATATCTTGAAGGTGGTACCTTAAATCAGGAGAGATGAAAATTTCGATTATTCCACGTGCTTCGTCATTCCTATTATCCCACTTGGATTTCTTATCAGCATCAGTGGGTTCTTTTTACTTTCCCAAGATAATCCGGTACAAGCCTTTACTTCTTAATAAATCTTCCATATGAGATTTCCATTGGAAGTAGTTGTTGCTGGTAAGCAAGACAATACTTGTAGAAGCCATATTAAATATGCAGATAATGTGGATTTAAAAACTGAAACTGATGATCTGGATGGAAAGAGCTCGAAAATTTATGCGGTTTTAAAAACAACGGCACTGAAAATGGACTTTTGATGTTAGAGTTATGCCCTTTTTAAAAAACAACACAATCGGTAACCAAATGACCACGTGATTGTGTAAGTTGCTTTATGAAGTGACCCACTTTTATAAAGAGAAGTGGGGATCACTTTTACAATGAAGTTACTTTATAACAGAAAAGTTGCATGCAAAATAAATAACTCTAAAATAAAATATTAAAGCTACTTATAGTGATTCACTTTTATACTTGAAGTGAAATACACTTTAGAATTTTAGCATGAACTTTGTCAAAAAAGGTAACAAAAGAGAGACTTGAACTCAAGACCTCTTACTTAATAAGACATCTTTTAACCAAATGATCTAACAAAACATATTGTAATTTTCAGAAGGAGGATTGGGGGTGTTGTTGTTGAAGACGGCCTTGGAGAGCGTGCTAAAAAAAAACTCTTTTCACACAAGAAAAAAATTTCGCTTCTCGATGACAACAAGGGTTAGATCTTGGTTAGCTTACCCCGAAGATGAACCTTTTCCTATCTGTTTCTGATTTTCCAAGATCACACATGGCATGGGGAAAAGAGAATACGTAGATCTAAAAGAGTAGAAACCCATAAATAAATAAAACAAAACTGAAATAGAACCAAAATACTACTCTGCAAAAATTTTAAAAAATGCGTATTCAAGCTTTATACCTCCGGATCTGACTGTAATGGCCGTATCTTGGGCAAACATAAACATTTTCGAGTGAAACGAAAAGTGTTCCTGACTGAAATGAGCGCTCTAGATGCAATGGAACAATCCTCTCAGCCCAGAAATGTACAAAAATGACATAAAGTGGATATGAGGCAACTCGGCTTCACGATCTCGATTTTCAACAGGAGCGGGTCTTCAAACAGGCTCTGATACCATGTTCGACAACACAGATATTCTTGTAGAGGATGAAAAACTTCAGTAACCACTCACATAACCAGATCAAAGATCAACACACCGATGTTTTCACGTGGTAAAACCCCTATGGGGAAACATCCACGACCCCAACCAACGTGGCCACTTGGAGCAGTTTATTAATGCAAAGAAAAACATTACAGATAGATTTTACAAGAGATTTTCTCACAATCGATCATTGAAAAATGACCCTCCATGCTCTTTAAATAGAGATCATGGACCAATCGGGTGTTAAGCCATGGATCAATGGTCGTTAATATTGAGGAGAGTATGAACCGTTGGATCACTCTATGTCGGGAACATATCGTGACCGTCAGATTTCCTAACTACAAATGCATACTAATGCATACTAAAGAAACACACTAGAAAACACACTTTTACCTAATGACACAATAGACCAAGTAGATCTTACTAACTCATAAGTGTCTAAATATCCTAACAGTTTAAACTAAAGATTTATGATAACATAAAAATAAAAAGAAGATGATCCACATACATAAGAGAACTTACTCTCACCCAGGCAGCTCAAATAAAGATAATGATAGATCAATCTCAAATACTTTATACTCAAAACTTAGAGTTCAAAGCACAGTAAAAAATGATCCCAAAATATCTCTCTTGAAATTTCTCAAAAATATATAGTCTATTACATATTCTTTGAAATTTAAAATTCGTTTGTCCTAAGGATTGGGATTGGGGATCCCACGGACCATAAATAAAATATACACAAGAATTAAGCATATAGAAGGAAGATAGTGGGCGGTAAAAGAACAACAAGACCTGGAAAGAAGAAAAGAGAAGTTATCAGACTTCGGTTAAACCTTTCTATTCAAAGAAGCTAAGTAACTGGAAGAAGGAATCGATAAAGAAAGAAAGATGTGATCAACATAAACTTAGTATGATGGTCTATCATGTCTTCACTTGCTTGTTGGTTTCCTTTTATTTTCTTCATTAATGGTTACAAGAACCGTCTCAACTATTTCTTGTCCCTCATTGGTCAATTTGTCGATCACTTTCTTGAACCATTCTTCAATATAAATTTTCATTGGTGCCACGTTTATCTCATGCCAGATTTTAATGTTGAATAACTCTCCCTCCAAGTCTCTCAAATCAAGGGAAATACCATGTAATGCTTCCTCAATGTCCTGATTATTCACGGAATAGTCCACTAGCCAATTTTCTATGTCATCCTCATCATATTCAAGTATACCATAGAATTTTTCAAATGACAACCCTTTAAAAATATCAACTTGTTTTTCAAACTGTTGCTTTGTTAGGAACATTGAGTTGAGAATTAGTTTGGGGTCTTGTACCTCGTTAGTACCTTCAGATAGTTCTATTTCTGTGAGCCTTTTGAATAATTATTCCCTCTTTGATATAGCTTGGCTACATGCTTGAACAATATTATTCAATTTTTTTTATCTTTTCTTTCCAACACACATTCAACTATTTTATCCTACTTGGGGAGGGAAGATCCTGCTCTCTTCTCTTTAGTTATGTCATGTTAGAGACTTTGTTTCCAAAGGGTAGTACAACATCAAGGTAAAAACCTTCTTCGTTCTTCAGTTCTACTTGAAAATACTCATGGAAGGAATGCGCCCTTGAACCAAAAGAAACAATGTTTTTTGAAACCTCCCATGCCTCTGTGATCAATTCCATTCTCTTTTTACTATTTCTTTCTACATAGTTTGTAGCACCCCTATTTACCCCAACTTGTAATTAATCATTAATTAGTATTACCATGATGTGGCATGGGAACAATGTATTACCTTGAAAGTACTAGCCATGATATCACTAGAGGAAAGAATGTGAAAACGATAAGAGAACAATTAATAAGAAAATGACCGATGGTTGATGTTAAGCCCTAATATTGGCTCATTACCACTTAATTGGGGCATATTAGATTAGTAATGTTATTTTATTTATGTCGGCTTTAGGCCATTAGTTGTGATTTAGATTAGTAATGTTATTTTATTTATGTCGGCTTTAGGCCA
>ML793417.1:67384-82332 GCA_009831015.1 Picea engelmannii
CTCCTATATATACCAAGGAGACATTTTCATTTTGAATCATCTGGTACTTGAACATTTAAGTGGGGTAAAAGGAGGTTGCCCCCTCGAAGAGGCTTATTATCTGAAATTATCTCTTTTTCAAGGCGTTGAGTACTTTTCCTGAATTTTTTCTATGCTATATTGATGTTTGGTTCTTAACAGTTGAACCCTCAACCACCCCCATGAATGGAATCATGTTCTAGTCACATAAGGTAAACTCAAAGTACCACAGGGTCTAGAAGACCCAGAATAACCCAGGTTTCCTTCTGACGGGAGGGAACATGATAGGAGGATGTGTGTGCAAGGGACACACAAGAATATAAAGAGAAGAGTGGAGAATGCGAGGAACACTCCGGCGAAGAACGAGCAGAAGGCCACGAGCTTGATGCTGAGGAAGCATCTAATAAACCTCGTAGAGGCTGTGAGAGAAAGAAAAACCTTGAATATTTTGAAAATAATGGGAGCTGAGCAGAAGGCCACAAGATTGATGATGAAGAAGCACCTGATAAACTTCGCGGAATATGTGAAGGAGAAAGGATCAATGAGAATTGACATAAATTCCATAGTGATATCATGGGTTGGCACGGGGGTGGCCAGAGCGCTAAGAATGAATGCCTCTGAGCCTATGGTTGGGTGGAAGGACAAACACCCACAGTCAGTTAGTTGGCTACAACCTGTAATAAATAAGTATTCTCATATCCTGTGTATTTAAGCTGTAACTATGAATTAAAGTTGGATATCCTATGAATGTTGCAGGAATGCGTATGTTTTCTTGATGATTGTACTGTATCCCTCTATATTTTATTAATTGTGTATTTAAACAACTAAGGAACTATATGGTCTGTATATATAAATGCTCGAGCCCCATGGCGGCTAAAGTTAAAATAAATGAACTGTGAGTTCGTCAACCTTGGGAATAGTTTTACGTGTGCCTGTCGACACTCCCAGTCGTTCAGAGTCTCATAGAAGAAGAATTCGGTTAAGCTCAGGAAGGATAGTGAGATTCAAGTATCGAAAGGGAAGAACCTTTCATTAGGAAGATGAATGAATGAGGTTAGTTCAGGAGGAGACGAAAGTTCTCCATGATTGTCGAATCTGGAGAAGGAACGCGTGCGTTAACCCTTCGAGTCATTCAGACTTTGAGGGTCTGGTGAATGGAGAATATTCATTTTACAGGAGGCAAATCCCCCAAAGTCCCAAAGTTAATCTGGGCTGTAGATATGAAGATGCTCAGGGACTATCCCAATTGTTGAATCTATGATATAGTCAGCCTGACATTGACCACTTTGAGAGGACAGAGGTTTGGTAACACCAAAAATATCAAAGTCCCAAAGTCCCAAAGTTAATGTGGACCATGGATATAAGGATCCTTCAGGATCCCTCACAACCGTTCAATCATGGGGATGTGTGTATTAACATCGAGATCATGTGGGGGCCCATGTGTCGAGTAACGGCGTTACCAGGTGTCCCTCTCAGAGTGGCACACACTTGGACCCATGGGACCCTTAAAAAGAATTTACGAACCATAGATATCTGGTGTCACGTAGATACCCTTGGACCATCAGATTGAGGCTGTGGTAAGCTTGAGGATGACTAACTCTGGGAGAAAAGAGGAGTTTTCATCGCAAAAATCCCGAAGAGCTGAAGCAGATCTGAGTTGTCCAAGCTAAGGGGACATGTGTCATAAGATCCTACACTTTAGAGATAAGTCACTCAGTGAGAGTCAAAGTGTGAAGGCACGAGGATCTCTAAAGGATGGAGTCACGAAGTCATCCCTACTGTTCATTGGAAGGGATGTGTGGTAGAATATCTGCCATTTTGGAGGAAATTTACTCCAAAAGAAAAGGGAGTGTGTTGAGCAAGAAATCCCGAAGTCCGGAGAGCTAGAGTTCATATGAACTGTCCATTGGAATAGGACACGTGGCATGATATCCACCACTTTGGAGGATTGGTACTTCAGAAGAAAGAACACAGAGGAGCGTTGACCACAAGTCGGCCGCAGTCGGGAAAAGTACGGATATCGACCATTGATCAGGGAAAATGCATGGCGCTCGATCTGTAACTCCGGGTACAGAGTACTTCAGGGAGAAAATACTTTGGAGTGTTAGAAACTCCCAAAGTGAATCAGGGCCATCAAGATATCTGAGGACACGCAACGCTAGATTGTGAACTTCAAAGATTTTCCACTTCGAAGGATTCGTGTGGTGGTTGTCTTGGCACCTATTGTCCTGGAGTTTAGTCATATCCCGTGGTCATATGAGAGTATATATGGATGGAAGAACCTGAAGAACTTGGGAGACAATTTATGCTAGCTATGAGCTCGATTCAGAGCATGGTGACTGTGGTTGGAAATCTCTGGAAGAGTAGAATGGAATAGAGACCCCGAATGGGGGTTTTGATTCTCCTAAGAAGAGAGAAATTTTGACGCCTCCACCATGGGTGTGTTACAAATTGGTATGAGAGCAAGGAAAAAACACTTGTCCTGCTTGGGCTCATGAACGAGTCATATGAAAATATTTCTGGAGGACTTTAAGGGGTAACACCCTATCTTACCGCATTCCTAAGAGGCTTAGAAAACGTCTACTGAAGAGAGGAATGAGATCCTTTACTGTTGATAGATGTTTTAAAAATTGGATCTGTACGTTGCTAATGTACCCAAATAAATAAGTTGACTTCACTGTGCAATTGTATTTGTTGTTGTACAGTCATAAGATTTGGTTACCAAAGCTAAGATGAGCCCGTGGAGAATATTACTTCCAAACATAAATCATTTGTATAAGTTCCTTGAGTAGAAGGATGTAGATTTAAAATACAGTTGGGATTTTAACCAACAAGATTGAATCTTTCTAAGTCTGTGACAAAGGAAGCCTAACATTTCTTTGAGAAATGAGAGCTGATCCTACAGGAGTGGGATTGTGCTGATGGGCACTAATAGCGAGACTTGGATGTGAACAGATGGAAAGGATCCGTAGCAGTAATAACTACTTCTTTAATGAAGGGTTAAACCTTGTATATATGAATAATCCCTCATGATAATAGGAATGAGTTTGGTGACCATTCCATTAAAAGGGAGAGTATGTGTAGCTCTCGTGTTTCAAAGTGAATTGAGAAACAAATTTTGTTTATGGGTACAGGAATTGCTAGACAAGGTTTTTCTAATCAAGCTGATAAATAGAGCTATATAATTATAGAGTGATTGAGTGAGAAATCAAAATAGCCTCCCTTTCCTGGTGGATAGGAAACTAATCTGCCAGAGTTCTTGTGGGAGGAGGAGAGTGGCCTCCGTCCCTGACTGTTGCTAAACAGAAGGAAGAATTCTCGGTGAAACGGTCAAGACCGATCTTGACCTAAATATACTCTGTATTTCTGAACCATTATACTTAGTAAGTACATAATTCGAGATTTCATTTGGGATCTAAAGGGAATAGTCCAAATGGTATTAGACATTAAATTGTTAAAATTAATATAAAATGGTTGACTCAATGTTGATCTTGAATGTGGTAAATGAAGTGTTGGGGCACTTCTAGAAGCCCAATGGGTCAGATTGACATCCAGTGGTGGATGGTATCCATATAGATATAGTCAGAATCTAGTTTGGTTGATTCTGTTACCTTGGGCATGGTTATAATTGCCCAGATTGTATTTATAATTTGGGTAATGTTCTAGGGAGGTTGAGGCGAGAGTGTTTTCTTGCTAGATGTTATTGTATAAAAAGGGAACATAGTTTTGATTATGTCTGATTCAACTTCCATGTGGATGTCGTCTGAATGACTACAATCTCTCAACAGAGAGGGAAACTTAGTGTTGAGTATCCCTATGAGGATTTTCATAAGGATGGAAACAATATCCTTGGAGGAGGATCTGGAAGTCTGAGGTGCCCATGTGCATGCATTACATGGAAAGGGTGTAAGCAATGAGCTTGCATGATGAATGTTTGGTTAGATTTGTGTGTGTTTATGCTTGAGTGCATGGATTTAATGCATTGTGAAGCTTCTTGATAAGAATCCTGATAGTAATACTAGTTAGGAATGAATGATATTAAATGTGAAAGTGATGCACATGTATGATGTAAGGATGCATGTATACTAAAGGAACAATATGGCTGCCTTGATGAGTGATATGTAAGGAAAGAATTTCACTTGCCAAGATTAAGTGAATACCATAGATGCATGGTTGACTCCATTTTTAAAGAGTCATGAAAGTTCTGTTTTGAATGATAGCTTAAGGGGAATGCGCTCCATTCCCTTAGGAAAGATGAGTATAAATAAATGAGAGAGTAAACGAGCAAGGATGGTCTGTTGTTGTTGGATTACTGAGAGGGGGGATGAATTAGTAATAGCGTAATTATAATCCTTTTTCTTCAAATGTTATATCATTGTAGAATTATTATCCAATAATGAGAAGTAAGAAATAAACAATCACACACATACACAGTACACCAGTGTTTTACGTGGAAACCCAAATTGGGAGAAAACCACAGAATGTTTTTTCTTATATATCTTGAAGAATTACATTCATTGGAAGTACCAAATTCCTTTGTTTTCTAGCTGCAACTAGAAGGATGATCCAACCCCCTAGTTTATCAGGATACAACCTAAGGGAAGCTCCAACTCCCCAATTCTTTGTCTACAACCAGAAGGAGGCTACAACCCGATTATGTTCTCCAGCTACAACTGGAAGGTGGCTACAACCACCTGTCCTTGCCCTATCCTACCACCCTAAAGTAGAAGTAGAATGATGGAACCACTATCACACTATCACTGTGAGATATACCGCTGTAAACCTGTACCAATAAATTTGAACCATGCATCAACCATGCATCAACCTGTACCTCAACTTGTATTCAACATGTACCATAAACAAGTGCATCAACCATGCACCAATCTGTACCAAACAACCTGTAATCAACCTGTACCATAAACAAGTGAATCCAACCATGTACCAAGTATGTACCAATCATGTGTCAACTACTCATCAACTATGACTCATCAATATGTACAAACATCATCAACTATACACCTCATGTATGTGCCAACTCATCAACTACTTGTCTCAACCATGTACTCAACATGTACCTTAACCAAAATCCCTCATCAATTTCATCATCCAAATCTGATTTGTAGCTCTGTAATAGACCTAGTTTATATGATCACATTCCTTCAAACCTTCCTTAACTTTAATAACAAGAGACTAGCATTTCCATCAAACTTTTCTTTAGTCTCACATGCCTAGTTTTGGATTAGTCAACAACCCTAACTTGAAGTAATCATAACTTTGAACCTGTAATGTATAAAGATATGAAACTGATACACAATGTTCTTCAGTGTGTTTTATGCAATTCCTCCAAGTTTCACTACTTGGAACCTCTCAGAAAAGGAGTTATAGAAAAAATGGCATACCTTGTTGAATTTTGGATTATTCTATAGAACGACCTTGTAGAGCGTTCCCCGCATGAAATATTCATTGAATTGATCTGAAACTGTTACAAAGAATACTAAAGACTTTAACCTAACTAAAAAAATTGGTCTCACTGAATTTGGATCTATTATGAAGAAGTTATGACGTGTTTACCCAAAACACCTTTTTTTGACTAGTTTCAGGACTAACCACATACCCTATTTTCCACGGAGTGTAACTCCCAAAATACAATGACCCACAAGATGAATATTTTACCACATATACTTGGGTATGTTTTCTCATTGTCATAGAAATTTCACGGTCTGATTCATTATAGAAAAAACGTTATAGCGAAAATGGTGAGATGACCTATAAATAACATACCTTATAAAGCACCATCAAAAGAATTTATCCTTCCTTGCATTTCAGCCTTATTTTCTTCACCTTCCCTCAGAAATTTGGCTTAGATATATTTGGTTACCTCAGACACCTATATATATTCAATATGCTCAAGTGTGATTAAAATGAGAGAGCCTTGCCTCTTATTTATACTCTCCAAGTAGCTTCCTTAAAAACATCTTCTAGGTAACTTGGCCCACTTTCCTTATTTTAGGGTTAACCCACTTCTAATTTATCCATTAAATTTATTATTGAAATAATTTATTTTGTATTAACTTTGAATTATAATACACTCATCACTTAACTTTATTATTTACCTTTTAAAATATCTTAAACCACTTTGACTACTTTGACTTTTTGGGGCTTCTAGATGACATATGAGGGTCCTCCAACTTCGTAAGGCCATAACTCTCAAACTGTGAGGAGTTATGTGAAATTTCACATACCACCAGAAATGGAATGACGTGTGATATCCATCTAGAATAGTATTACCTTCAAATATAGAAAAAATAATACCATTATCCATCAAACAAACTTGGTTCCATTACCCAAACCCGCGTTCTCCAACTTCACATGGTCATAACTCTCTAACCGTGAGGAGTTATGTGATGTTCTACATACCACCAAAAATGGAATGACAAGTACTATCCATATAGGATAGTTTCCCTAAAAAATTCATTATCCTTCATCTCATTATTCCACAATTAATCATGGGTTCTATTACTCCGCAAAGCGTCTTCCTGTGAGGGCTTTCACCATAAGGGGACCACTTTGGAGTTCATCCATATTTACTTCTTATCAACCATGAAAAAACAATAATGAGTCATATTTACATCAAACAATCTTGGGTCCATTAGCCAAACCTTTTTTCTACGGGGCTTTCTTCAAGGGTTGACAACAATACCAACCAACCTTAATCAACAATATCCCCCTTTGGCATTGATGGCAACACTCTGATGAAATACTAAAATCATACCACTCATGGTCCCCCCGGAACCATGCGTCTGTCCTCTGCATCTGATAAATCTACTTTTGTCCTCTGCATCTTATAAATATCTCCCCCTTTGTCATCAATGTCAAAGCTATCTTTCCATCCGGGGTTGCTCCCCCTGACTGAACTGTCCTCTTATGGTGCTTCCTCGTGTATATCTAAAACATATAAGATAAGCATTCAAAAAGAATTAAAAAAACATTCATTTTGGAGTAGAAATAACTCCAAGTCTTTGGAAAAGATATTCAAAGGATTCCCATGGAAGTGGTTTTGTAAATATGTTTGCCACTTGTTCTTTTGTGTCCACATACTCAACTCTGATGTTCTTTTCTGCAACCTGTTCCCGTAGAAAGTGATACTTGATTGGAATGTTCTTCGTCTTGGAGTGAATCATTGGGTCTTTTGAGATACTGATGGCACTTGTATTATCACAATATATTGGAATGGGTTCATCATAATCAACTTGTATATCTGTCAAAGTTTGTTTCATCCAAAGAACATGTGTACAACATGCTGCTGCTGCAATATACTCTGCCTCGGCTTTAGATAGAGATATTGATGATTGTTTCTTGCTTAGCCATGATACCAAACACTCACCTAAGTAGAACACTGCTCCACTGGTGGTTTGTCGATCATCAATACAACCTACCCAATCTGCATCTGTGTAGGCAATAAGTGATAGATCTTTTCCTTTTGGATACCATAATCCAAACTCTTCTGTTCCTTTGAGATACTTGAAGATCCTCTTTACTGCTAATACATGTGATTCCTTTGGTGCTGTTTGAAATTGTGCCACCTATCCAACTGCCTGCATTACATCTGGTCTGGATGCTGTCACATATAGTAGGCTGCCAATTATTGACCTGTATTGCCTCTGATCTATAGACTTCTAATCATCATCTTTGCTCAACTTACAACTGGTTTGAAATATTTCATTTCAAACCTCTTTAGCATTTATCTGATATACTTGGTTTGAGAAATAAAAATTCCTTGGTTGCTTTGACATATCTGAAGTCCCAGAAAGAAGGATAGTTCTCTAAGTAACAACATTTCAAATTCATTCAGCATGTCTTTTGCAAATTTATTTCTTAACCTGTCATCATCACTACCAAAAATAATATCATCAACATAAACTTCAATTAATAAAATATTACCTTAACTTACCTTGATGTAGAGGTTGTTGTCTGCACTTCCTTTTCTGAACCCTGCCTGCTGCAGATACTTATCCAGTATGGAGTACCATGATCTAGGAGCTTGTTTTAGACCATACAAGGCATTCTTTAATTTACACACATAGTCTATGTTCTCTGACGACTAAAATCCTTCTAGTTGTTCAATGTAGACTTCTTCTTCAAGTTCCCCATTCAGAAAATGTGATTTTACGTCCATCTGATATACTTTAACATTTTTGGAGCATGCAGAAGCTAAAAGCAAACAGATTGCTTCCATTCTCGAAACTGGGGAAAATATCTCTTCAAAGTCGATTCCTTCAATCTGTGCATATCCTTTACATACCAATCTAGCTTTGTTCCTTGTAAACTGTCCATCTTCATTCAATTTATTCTTGAAAACCAATTTTGTGTCGATCACATTTTTATTCTTTGGTCTTGGAACCAATTCCCAAGTGTCATTTTTCTCTATTTGATCCAATTCTTCATCCATGGCCTTATTCCAAAATTCATTCTTGCTAGCTTCTTCAAAATAGTTTGGTTCAATTGTAGATAAGAGTATTAGGTGTGTTTGTTCTGGTGAACGGATTTTTCTTCTAGTCTCAACTCCTACATCTTTGTTTCCAATAATTTGATCTGAAGGATGATTCTTCTATACTCATTTGCTAGGTGTCTTTGGAGATACTTGTTGAGCTTTCTCTTTTGCTTCTGTCAGATTCTCTTCATCTTCATCTTCCTCTTCTACTTCTTTTTCATCTTCTTCTTCAAAAAGTTGTTCCATTGATTTTTTTTCTTCTTCCTTTGATTTTGGTCTATCTGTTTCATCAATTATTACATTGATGCTTTCCACAAATTTGTTTAATCTTAGATTGTAACACTTGTTTTCTTTCCTTGTACTTGATTAACCAACAAGTATTCCTTTGTCCACACGAGAGTCAAACTTTCCCATTCTTCCATCTTCTCTTTTGATGTAGCATTTGCTTCCAAAAACTATGAAGTGCTTCACATTTGTTGTCTTCCTTTCCATAGCTCATAGAGAGTTTTATCAGTGTTGTTTCTGAGCATTACTCTATTTTGAATGTGAATTGCTGTATGCACTGCCTGTGTCCAAAAAATATCTATCAACTTTGAATCCATTATCATTGTTCGAGTCATTTATTGTACTGCCTTGTTCTTTCTTTTAACAACTCCATTTTGTTGAGGCATCCTAGAGACATAGAATTGCCTTTTTATTCCATGATTGTTGCAGTAGTCCATAATTTCCTTTGAGGTGAATTCTCCTCCATTATTTGATCTTAAGCATTTGATTCTTGAATCCATCTCATTTTCAACTATTTCCTTGTAGATCTTGAAGTTTTCAAAAGATTTTGACTTGTTCTTGAGAAAGAAAACTACAGTCATTCTTGTATAATAATCAACTAATAACATAAATTATTTCTCACCTTTTAAGCCTTTTGTTGTACTTGGTCCAACTAGATAATTATGCACAATTTCCAGTGGTCTTTTTGTTGAATATTCCTTTGATTTGAACCCGGTCTTTGTTTGCTTTCCTTGTTGGCAATGCTTGCATAAAGTATTGGTTGGTTTCATGATCTAGGGAATTTCTCTGACTGCTTCTCTTTTGCCGACTTTGACAAGGTTATCAAAATGCATGTGACCCATTCTTCTGTGCCATAGCCAAATTTCATCTTCCTTTCCTAGACAACAATTTTCATTTCCAACTTCTCTTAACACATATATGTTGCTTGAAGTTCTTGCAACTGTAGCGATCGATTTCCCTGAACCTTATTTTCTTATCTCACACTTTTGTGAATCAAAAATAACTTTATGACCTTGGTCACACATTTCATTCTCACTTAAATTATTATGCTTTATATCTTCTACTAGTAGAATATTTTCTTCCTTTTCATTCTTGTTCCCAATTCGGGTTGTGCCTTTTCCAATGATTTTGGCTGAATCATCATTTCCGAAGGAGACTAATCCATCTCTTTCCTTTCGTAATGTAAGAAACTTGTCTCTATCACATGTCATGTGTTTTGAACATCCACTTTCAACATACCAACTACGTTTCTTCTGTTTAGTTTGTAGAGAGACTGTGCATTCTTCATTTCTATACTGATCTTTCTTTCTTATCCATGTCGTTTTATGAGGTTCTTGTTTGTGACTCTATTGAAGTTCTTTAGGAGGGACTGTCATTCTGCAATTTTTGGCCATGTGTCCAAAATTGTTACATTTATAACATTCCACTTCAGTGCTCAAAGAATCAAACCTGTTGTAACTTCTTCTCTGTGTTTTACTAGGTCTTCTTGAATAACCCCTTTGTGTATGGCTCTCAAACTAGTTATTGTTCCTGTTGTTAGCTCTGCAATTTACAACTTTATGTCCAAAATTATTACATGCATAACATAAACCAAAAAATATAGTTTGATACCTGGTAGTTGAATATCTTCTGAAAGGAGGTGCTCTTATGAATCCTTCTTCTTCTTGAGGATTGTCTATCTGTTGTTGATTCTAACATTTGAATCTTCTTTATGGAGGAGTGTCCCTGTAATCTTCTTTGTATATATTTTTATCCCCTTTGATTGTTTCTGCATAGATTTTTGGATTTGTTTCTTGCTCTGTTTTTTTGGAGATTGATCCCTTTTCTGTCTGATTGTATCCAAGTTCGGACTTGTCAAAATGAGATTTTTGACTGCTGATAATGTCGTCCAGAACTTTGGAGCTATTCTGCATATTTTTATTTTGAATATCCTTTCTTAGTGTGATAATCTCTGCTTCCAGGTTTCCAATGATCCTGTCCTTTCCTTCTAGTTGTTCTTTAAGTGATTCTTCAATTATTTTATCTTCTTCTATTTGAACCTTCAATTTTGAGATCATTTGTTCTAGTTCTTGAGTGTCTTTTTTCTTATCTAGTTTTGCTTGTAGTTTCTTGTTTTTCTTCTTTTCTCTTCTGATAACTTCTATGACACTCATTAATTCTTCTCGGAATTCAACTTATGCCTCTTCAATTTATTCTTCATATGCTTCTTCATATTCTTCTTTATCAGAGTCTTCTACTTCCATGAATAGAACTCTCCCTGTTTCACTGTCACTGAATTCATCTTCATCTGATGATGAGATGTCTTCTTTGGTGCAAAATATTTTCATGAAAACTTTCTTTGTAGTTCTTTTACCTTGATATGTTTGTTTGCCTTTTGAGTAACCTTCATCATTTCTCTTTTTCTTATGAGGACATTTGTTAGCAAAATGACCAATACCTTCACAATTAAAAAAAATTAAAGGAAGCTTACCTCTATACCTACTGTTGGTTCCCTTGTCCAGTATTTTGACGAAGTTGGCCACTTCTTCATCATCTTCCGAGATGTCGCTGCTGCTGCTATATTGTTCTTGTTCTTTTTTCTTTTGCTTTGAAATTTTGGATGCTTTGAAGGCTGCTTCTTTTACATCTGGATTTTCCTGTTCAGTTCTCATCTCATATGCTATGAAAATTCCATGCAGTTCATCCATGCTTATTGAGTTTAGATCCAATCTTTCTTCTAGTGCTGATATCTTAGGGTTGAATCTCATAGGAAGAGATTAGTACTGTTATCACCCTATAATTTATAGGATCAACTGGTGACTGAAATGTTATCTCTTTAGTATTTTTGTTTGTCAAATGATTTTTCATTCTGCAAATAATTTGAGAAAAGAAAGATAAAAAGAAAAAGAAAAGAAAAAGAAAAAGAAAAAGAAAAAGAAAAAGAAAAGAAAGAATAAAAGAGGGCATAAAAAAAGAAATAATTGCAATTAGAGTCCCATGCAATAACAGTGACTTGGTCCATACCTTTCAAGCATGGCCAAGTTCTTTTAAATTGATGTTGATAGGAATAGTGAATAAGCTTGGCTAAACTGTTTAATCTTAGCCAAATGATCTAGGTTAGTTAGTGAATAAATCTGGCCAGACTGTCTAATCTTGGTCAGATAGCCCCAAGATAGAATAAATTCTTAGCCCAACAGTTTAATCTAGGTTAATTGTCATAGGAAGTTAGGTTAGAACATAGGGTAGTTTGCTTTATTTTCAATAAAACTAGCTCGATGATCAATGTTGGACCATGTCTGGGATTCTTAAAAGGTTGTTTGTCTAACCTCTTGGTGAGGTAAACATGTAAAAGCTTGGGAAAAACCCATGATGTGCACTTATCCTAAGTTTCTCTGAGTGCATATTCTTTTCACACCCACATTTATGCACCGCTCATATATCAACGGTCCAGATGATTGTGCCCAGATCTACGGTGGACAAGTCTTTCCGGACCCCCCCGACCGTTCTACCTTTAATGGTGGGGGGGGGGGTCTGGAATCTCAGATAATGTATGCGCACATTTGGACGACCCAAGTTTCAGCGCTTAGATCTATGGTCTGTATTGGATTCCAGACCCCCCCATCCGTTCTGCCTTTAATGGAGGGGGGGGGGTCCAGAATGTGTGTTAAAGATCATGCACGAATCTGCGGTCGAAAGGAAAGCACGCAGATCGACGAATCAAGGTGCTTTATGGACCCCCCCGACTGATCTTCCTTTAACGGTGGGGGGGGGGTCCGGAATGGAATATTACGCTGGCGGGCCCCTATCTATGCGTGGCATAAATCTATTGGTCCCAAGTCCCACCGCCTATCACTGTCTGACATACCTTGTCACCTCGTGACGTCATTATCTACCTTTCCCGTAATAGTCATATCTCATAACTCCGTCAACCTTTTCTCCCTCGTTCATCCGTGGCAAGTCCCCTCACCATGATTTTTTCCCCCAATCGATAACCGCCACATATCTCATCCGTATCCCTCAGTCGTTGTCACCTGCCACCTCACATTCTAAATGACCCGTTGGCCATTTATTATTGGATAACCTATCCGTTAACCAACTGACCTGTCTCCCACACCCAGCGGATACCCGTTTACTCAAAACTTTCCTCACCACTTCATTCCTTCACCATTTACCCTCTCATCACACTAGAAACATTTACCCCGTTTTCCTCTCCGTTACAGTCAGTCGCCCCCATATACAGTCGTCCCCGCTAACATTGTTTTATTTGTAGGTATTGTTACAGGAATGGCGCCAAAGTCAAAACGAATAGAAGGAGAGGAGAATCCATTTCTCCCGCCTCTTGTCGACCTCGATAGGATTCCATTGGCTGACAAAGATTGCTTGATCGCAAACACAAAGTGAGATTTCAATTTCATAGACCTTCATTCATGGATTAAAGAAGTCTTCCTGGACCAGAGTGATGAAATTGGACTCTGGGAGTCCAATCTACCCTTGTATCTCTTCCCCCAGATTCACCATTTCCCAGAGTTCGCCCTCAAGTGTCAAGCCCACTATATTCCCGAGCAAAGAGCCATCGTATCCTCATCTGGGGAATTTATTTTCCTCATCACACCAGAAACCATAGACCAAATGATGCAAATATCCCGATCCGACTTCGCTTCACCTTTTAACCTCGAGATCATCACAGAGTTATACCAGAAGATGGAATTTCCTCAAAGAGCTCAAATATTTGAGCTTTTTCTTCCACAGTCCGCTCAGCTCCCCGCTACAAATCCCCCTTATCCTTCCTCCATGTTCTCAACAAAAGGAAACTAGGTTATCACGTCTCTATGTGCCTTGTTGGGTTATTATTCAGATCAGTGGGTAGATGAACCCATTCTGGGATTTCTGTCAATTTTCTCCACCGATGAGAAGCCCACTACACAATTCGACTTCAGTAAGTTCCTGGCGGACAACATTCACGAGCAATTCATCAATTTCTCCACTAAAGGCATGTTCTAGTATTCTTCAATACTGGCATACCTATTCATGTTCTTCCAAGCAGACACATTTTCTTTTTCTATGCAGAAGATGGAAGGAGATGGCAGACCCCAGGCAGTAACCGCATGGACTTCCCTTGTTAAGGTCCTAACCCGAACATAGGTAGATCAATGTATTCGAATGTAATAAAGGTCAATATTAATAAAGGCCTTTCAATAAAATAGAATAAGGCGGATGTAAGAAGACCTAATAGAAGCTTCCGCTTCTAGAAGGATATTCCTTTAGATGCTTCTCTTAATAGACATATTTAGTATAAATAAGGGTCGAGGGTATGAAAACAGATTATTGTAACAGAGCGTTGCTCGACTGGAGGTTTCCCCCTCAAAGAGGCCTGTGAACATTGCTTTCTAAATCAAAGTGCTATTTCAGTTGTTGTTGTCATATTATTTCTGTGTTATTGTGGAGATTATGCTGGTTATATTACTTTTATTCTGCCATTTCTAGCATTTTATTTCTGTTCTGCGTATTTATTATATCCGGTATCTTGCAAGTGGTATTAGAGCACTTTCCTTGGCAGAAATTGTGGGTATTTTTTTTTCAGGGTAGAGACATATTTCGGCGTCTTTAAGCCACAAAGATATGTCGTTACGTGCATAAACCCATGGTTGAGGGATTCATACATGCAGGAAATACAAGTGGTTCTTAAGCACACATCTGTTGGCCACCCTTGTAACCCCTGTTGGTACCCCTTCGAGTGGTAGCGCATCAGACAACACCTGTGTACGGATCGGCCTAGATTTCCTAAATCCCTCTTTGGATAAACCTATCGGCTGCCAGACTTCTATAGTGTCACCGAGAACAACACTCGGGAAGATACTCTCTAGTACCCGAGTAGTCAGGTAGTATGGCTAAGGGTATGATCTATCCTCCTTAGTTAGTGCCCTGAGATATTGGGACGAGTACTATTGTTGGACCTCGCACATATATCAGAGAGCTATAGCACAGGGAAAACCCTTGTCTGTAGAACCCTTAAATACCTAACCCTTGGGGAACATAAACATAAACATAAACAAATTAAACCGGCCAGATCTATTTCCGTGCACCTGTGTTCGGGTTGTCAAGTAAATAAACATTTCATTCTGGTTAAGAATTTGGGGATTCTAGCACTGCAACATTCCTCAGACCGAATTATAAC
>ML793417.1:82382-98246 GCA_009831015.1 Picea engelmannii
ATTTGAGACCTATTCCATTAGATTCATCTCTTCTCCCTTATCACATTCATCCATATCATTTTTCTGCAAAAATTTATGACCCCACCGCTCCCTTTTCAGTTCACCCATCCTCATGGCCCATACCCGTAGCCAAGAATTGGAGTCTCGCTTCAACACCTTGCAATCTGGTTTCCTCGAGACCCAACAAGAAGTGCAACAATTCAGTGCTACTATTGCCTCCCATGATGAATCCATCAATACAACCATAAATGCATCAGTGTAGTCCACAATGGCGGAAGTCAAACAAGAAATGACCACCCAGCTTGAATCTGTCTTTGCATCACTCTACACCAAACTCAAGATCCCTACTGATAACCCTTTTCCTGACGCACATACAAAGAATGAAGGTGAAACTTCTTCCCATTCCCATACCTTTCAGCCCCATCAATTTCAACGGGACATACACCTTCCGCGAGTGGATGTAACCAAATTTGATGGCTCAGACCCCACTGGTTGGGTCACCCAAATGGAACATTACTTCTCTCTCTACAACATTACAAATGACTTGGCCAAACTTCGGTATGGTGTTCTCCATCTAGATCAAGAACGCTGGAAATGGTGGAAATGGAGAAAAACTTCCCATCAAGGGTATATTGCTTGGACCCAATTTGTGACTGAGCTTTATGAATGCTTTGACACTGACACCAACCATTTGGGCCGTTTGAAAAAATTGAAACAATCAAGAACAGTTGAAGACTTCATAGCTACATTTGAGCGCTTGGCTTTTCGAACAGAGGGCATGACTGATGATTTCTTTCGAGAGTGTTTTATCAGTGGCCTCAAGGAGGATATTCAGGATCATGTCCTCATGGATAGACCTGCAACTTGGGTGGAGGCTACTAAAAAAGCTAAAGAAGCACAAAAAATTGTTTCCTCCCAAAACCGTAAGCCTTCCTTTATCCCTCGTCCTAAACCAATAAACCCCATTACTCCCTCTGCCCCATTAAAGATCCAAAAATTGACCAAGGATGAAATGGCTGAACGCCAACTCAAAGGCCTCTGTTATAATTGTGATGACAAATATTTCCCGGGCCACAAATGTAAGGAACAAAATCGTTTTATGGCCATCTCTGAGGATATTCCGGAAGAGGATGTTGAAACTCCCCTTATGCCCAAGTCACCAGAAATCACTGACATAAACCCTCTCTTCGACCCTCCCGAAGTGGAACCGATCATTTCCCTCAATGCTCTCACCGACTTATCTACCCCCCAAACCCTCAAATTAATTAGTTGCATCAAGCACCGAAAGGTCATCATTCTGGTTGATAGTGGCAACACCCACAATTTTATTCATTGCCACATTGCCCAAGAAACCCATTGCTACATCCATGCTGTCAACAATTTCCAAATCATGATTGCCAATGGTGGTTCTATGAAATGTGATGGGCACTATGAAAATGTGCGTCTCCAAATCAGTGATTACCACCTAAAATCCCATATGTTTTCTATTGAAATGGGTAGTTGCGACATTGTGTTGGGTGCAGACTGGCTAAGGAACTTGGGTCCCATTCTCATGGATTTCCAAAACTTAACCATGCAATTCGACCAAGAAGGCCACCAATATAAATTCCAAGGCATCACGACTGGTTCACCTGAGGTCATCAGTTCTCATCGCATGGAGAAGCTGCTCAAAAAAGGTCATTCTGGTGTCATTTCCCAACTCCACGCCATACAAGCCATAGAGATACCCACAGTTCCCCAAGACCTCCAAGCCCTCCTTGCTAAACATCAAATGGTATTTTCCACTCCCCAAGGACTCCCTCCTTACCGTGGTGTTCATGATCATTCCATTCCCCTTGTCCCAGGAAGCCTTCCCCCCAATATCCATCCATATCGCCACCCCTTTGCACAAAAAAATGAAATTGAGAAAATGGTCCAAGAACTCCTTACTGCAGGCGTCATCCATCCTAGTACGAGCCCTTACTCGTCTCCGGTCGTCATGGTACTGAAGAAAGAAGGTTCTTGGAGAATGTGTCCTGACTTTCGTGCTCTCAACAAACTGACCATCAAAGACAAATTTCCCATTCCTGTCATTGATGACCTCCTGGATGAATTGAGTGGCACCCAATTCTTTACCAAACTTGACCTTTGCTCGGGCTATCACCAGATACGTATGAAAGAGGCCGACATTCCCAAGACAAAATTTCACACTCATGAGGGCCACTATGAATTTTTGGTCATGCCCTTTGGCTTGCGTAACACCCCCTCCACCTTCTAGAGCCTCATGAACGATGTCTTGTGCCCTTTTCTCCGTCATTTTGTCTTAGTTTTCTTTGATGATATCCTCATCTATAGAAAAACCTGGACAAATCATCTTACTCATGTGGATCAAGTTCTTCGCCTACTCTCTCAGCACCAAATTTTCCTGGAACAGTCCAAATGTGCTTTTGGTGCCTCAGAAGTCGAATACTTAGGTCATCTGGTGGGAAAGGATGGCGTCAGGGTGGACCCGAAGAAGATTGAAGCTATGCAAGACTGGTCGCACCCAAAGACTCTCAAAAGCTTGCGTGGATTTTTGGGCCTAACAGGGTACTATTTCAAGTTTGTTAAGAACTACAAAAGAATTGCAGCACCTCTCACGGCTCTCCTAAAAAAGAACTCTTTCACTTGGACTCCAGCAACTGCTCAGGCTTTTCAAACTTTGAAGATGGCCATGTGCACCACTCTAGTTCTGGCTATTCTTGATTTCACAAAGACCTTTGTTTTGGAATGTGACGCCTCAGGGAAAGGAATCGGTGCTGTCCTTATGCAAGAGGGTCGAACTTTGGCCTTCACCAGCAAGCAACTGTCTGAAAGGAATCTGGGCAAACCCATTTATGAAAAGGAAATGTTGGCGATTCTTCATGCTCTTGAGCTATGGCGTCCTTATCTCTTGGGGCAACGCTTCCAAATTAAGACCGACCATCAAAGCCTCAAGTACTTTTTGGAACAACGCATTTCCTCCCAGGAGCAACAAAAATGGGTGACTAAGCTCTTTGGCTTTGATTATGAGATCATTTACAAGAAGAGCAAAGGCAATGTCATGGCGGATGCACTTTCCTGGAAATATGAAGATGAAGGATCCCTTTTTTCTCTTTCCTTCATTGTACCCGATTGGCTCCAAGCTGTGCACCACAAATGGCTTCAAGATCCCAAAAGTTTGCATCTGATCCATCAACTATAGAACAAGGCTCCAGCTTCCCCAGGGTACTCTTGGCACCAGGATGAGCTTCGATACAAAGGCCATTTGTATTTAAGTAAACAATCCAAGCTCAAATCCACAGTACTTTCTGAGCTTCATGCTACACCCACAGCGGGGCACTCAGGGTTCACCAAAACATATGACTGGGTCAAACGTTCTTTTTTCTGGGATGGTATGAAACAGGACATTCGTAATTTTGTCGCTGAATGTGAGGTGTGTCAACGCAACAAGGGAGAAACAGTCAAATCTCCAGGCAACCTCCAACCGCTTCCGATTCCCCCTGCTATTTGGAAGGATATCTCTATGGACTTTATTACAGGATTACCCAAATCGGGGAATAAATCAGTCATAATGGTGGTGGTGGATCGCCTATCCAAGTATGCTCATTTTTGTGCTCTTCACCACCCATTTACTGCATCAATGGTGGCTCAAATTTTCATGGACCAGGTCTTCAAGCTTCATGGCATGCCGCATTCTATTGTTTCTGATCGTGACCCAACTTTCATAAGCAACTTTTGGCAATAACTGTTTAAGCTACAAGGCACAAAATTGCATCTCAGCTCATCTTATCATCCCCAGACGGATGGTCAAATGGAAGTTGTCAACAAGTGTTTGGAAACATATCTGAGGTGCTTTGCCTTTGAAAAACAACACCAGTGGGTTTAATGGTTACCCCTAGCCGAATGGTGGTACAACACTACATACCGTACAACCACTCGCATGACTCCTTTTGAAGTGGTATATGGGAAGAAGCCACCTTCAGTTCTCTCATACTTACCGGGTACCTCAAAAGTCCAGGCGGTTGACCAAACACTTACAGTCCGAGAGGATATCCTTCGTACCCTTAAAGAGAACTTGGTCATGGCACAAAATCGAATGAAGCAACAAGCACATCAAGGTCACTCTGAATGTCAATTTGCAGAAGGGGATCAAATGTTTATGAGACTGCAACCATATAAGCAAACTTCCCTCAAGGCCGAGCATTGTCAGAAGCTAGCGCCCAAATTTTATGGCCCTTACATAGTTTTCAAGCGTGTGGGACAAGTTTCATATCAGTTAGCTCTTCCCATCCAGTCGAAGCTACATCCTGTTTTTCATGTTTCATGCTTGAAGAAGGTGATTGGAACTAGGTGCCAAATTCAAACCAACCTTCCAGAGTTAGCTGAAGAAGGCTCCATTTGGCTACAGCCAGAAGCAGTTTTGGACCAGCCTGAGCGTCTCCTGCGTCAGAGAACCATCAAGGAAGTGCTAGTACAGTGGAAAGATATGACTCCAGCAGACGCCACTTGGGAACCAACTACCATTCTACAACAGTTTCCACATCTCAAGCCTTGAGGACAAGGCTGTTTTTAAGGGGGCAGACATGTTAAGGTCCTAACCCGCACATAGGTAGATCAATGTATTCAGATGTAATAAAGGTCAATATTAATAAAGGCCTTTCAATAAAATAGAATAAGGCGGATGTAAGAAGACCTAATATAAGATTCCGCTTCTAGAAGGATCTTCCTCTAGATGCTTCTCTTAATAGACATATTTAGTATAAATAAGGGTCGAGGGTATGAAAACCCTAGCTGGGAGATTATTGTAACAGAGCGCTGCTCAATTGGAGGTTGCCCCCTCGAAGAGGCCTGTGAACATTGCTTTCTGAATAAAAGTGCTATTTCATTTGTTGTTCTCATATTATTTCTGTGTTATTGTGGAGATTATACTGGTTATATTACTGTTATTCTGCCATTTCTAGCATTTTATTTCTGTTCTGCGTATTTATTATATCTGGTATCTTGCATCCCTACTCAGACATAAATCCATGGAATTTAGTTTCAAGAAGTTCATCGATCAATTCTACCACCCAGTGGTGAGTATGCTCAGTGGCAGACCCGAACCCAGGATTAATGATGAAGTTAAGAGGATCCTACATTTCTCAGATCATACAAAGACTAGTGATTGGTACCTGTACCAAAATCAAACTGAGATCAGAGTCTATGGGTGCGATTTGGCCCCATATAAACTGCCCAAATACTTACCTGTCAGAATTGTTTCTCTAGAATACATAAGGTAGATGATGAACTCAGATGATATTCATTTTGTGTCTTTAAAGATGAAGCAACAACTCAAAATCAAAGGGTAGATCGGGTCCTTCATATGCAATAGTCGAGGCATCGGGGAGGAAGCAAACAGGCTGCTGAAGGAAATGAAATTATTTATGAGTTTCACATGGCACTATGATCCATGCAGGATCATTTCAGAGATGAGGATAAAAAACAAGAATATCTCGTATGTCCACGAACCTAGGCCCGAGGTAGAAAGATTTTCAAACCAGACAGGATGGGAACCAAATACTTTGGGTGAAACAAAACAACAAGACCTCCCGGTCATGATATCACAGATAACCACACCATAGGCTCCAAAGGAGAAAAGGCCTAGGCAAGATCTGTCACCTCCTGTCACTGAAGTGTCATTAGAAGAATTTTGACTGCATACCAAGAGGCCAAAAACCAGTCCGGCTCTTGACCCGACTGGAGAAAAGGAAATTCCATCCACTACAGTGCCAGAGGTTGATCGGTTTCTCCTCAGTACAAGTGACAAAGAGATCATAACCACAGTATTATCAAAGAATCCTGCAGACACTCCACCAATCAATAAGCGAGGCAAAACTGGACCAAAGCTGAGTGTTTTTGAGAAATATGATCTGATCAAGAAAAAGAATCAGACTCTGACTAGCAGCACATATGCCCAGTTCTGTAGGTAGAATTCGATTGCACAACACAGGTTTCTAGCGACATTCGACATTGAGAAGGGAAGAATGCACATGGCATTCCTCCAAGCACAAGTACCAGACCCAAAGGTAATCACAGATTACAAAAGATCAACTTTTGAATTCCAGACTAAGGACGTACATCCAACTAATCAAATGGATCTGAACAGGTAGACGAGAGAAATGGTTTTCTCCACACTGGCACATGCTTCCACCACTGCCTCCAGGTTACAAGTGTCTTTGAACAACGTCCAGACACAGTTGAAGTTGGAGAAAATATCATCCTTTGCCAAGGATAATAGGGTCAAGACATTGGAGGAAGTGGTCCTCAAGGTCGAGTATGATCCCTCGAATGTGAAAGAAGTCGAGGAGATGATCAAGAAGAAAAATGCAGACATAGCGTCTTTAAGGAAACAATTGAAGCTGCCACCAACAGTAGACTGGTAGGCAAAGGAAATAGTAGAGACAGAGGGAGAAAAAGATGAAATGTTTAAGTTGATCATGGAGCAGAATGCACAATTGAAGGAAATGGAAGTTGAGATGGAGAAGCTAGTGAAAGAGAAAGAACAGTCAAAGCCCATGGAATTCATTCCATTGAGTGCAGTTCCACTCTCATGTGTGAGCACAACGTCACTAGCAGAAGTTCCGACAACGAATCCACTGACGTCACTGGAAAAGATGGTTGAATTGGCTAAATCTATGGAAGAGATGAACCTGCAGGAGACAGAGATTAGCAGGCTCAAAAAGGAGATATAGAACCTTTAGGAACTCAAATATTATTACCAAACCAGCTACTCCAAGGAAAAACAAGTGTCAGACCAGCTCAAACAAGAGTTTCAGTAGCTTCGGAAGCAAATAGTGGCAAGCAAAACATTGGCCGAAGTCAAAGAAAGTGTCTGGACAGACATCACCAAGTCTATGAACGAAATATGGCCAATGATACAGATTATGTTTGAGCAAAATGAATTGGTGCAGAGAAGTAAACAAGCCATCGAGAAGATTAGATCAGAGTTGGGAGAGATGCCCACACAGGCTAATGAAATCATCAAATTCCTGAATTCTAAAACCAGAGAGGAGTTGGAAGAGCTAAGAATTGAGGATAGAACAGAGACCATCCTTGAGGTCAAGCGAGTCTTGACCAAGAGAAGACTGATTCTACAACTGGAAGAAAAGGTTCAAGCTATGGACCTAGGGGTACAAAGGTTTTTCAGCAAGATCGAGGCTCTACAGAAGAAAGGCCTTCCTAGTCTGACAGTGATAAATGACAAATTGATGACGCTCCCAGATTACAAAAAGAGACTAGCTGATGTGGCTAAGGATAGTTCGAAATTTTCAGGAATTCAAGGCACCGTCACTGGCAAGGAATTCCTAGATGCACTTCAGTTGGACATCATCATTCAACATGAGATTCGGTACATCTTCATCACCAAGCCTACTTTTTCCAAGTACATAGAGATGGATGAAGTCTACCGAAGGTTACTCAAAGTCAGCGTTCCCAGTCATCTTCAATGGGAAGAGCTTTGCGACCTGATCGAGTAGTCGATGAGCTATCCCAACCCAGTCAACTACCCAGTCAGACAAGTTTGTGCAGAGGCCTCACCAACGGTTCACCCAAAAAACAACATGCAGTTGCGACACATCATCAAATAGTTTCCTAGATTTCTGTAATTTGTTAAGTTAGTTAGGCTAAAAATAGATTTACCATGTCCTGATCTTTAATGATAGGATCGTTTGTAATTTTGGGTTATAAATACTTCACTTTTCGAAGTATTGGGGGTTTATCTTTACGCCCTAAGAGCTATCAGACTGTAATATTTTTCAAGAGATCTTCCATTAATACAAAGAGGCATATTCACAGGATTCTTGCGTGTATTCACTGGTGATGTTTTCCTTTCTAAGTTAAATGTTATTCTTTCTTGGTTATCACACTGTTTGCTAAATCTAATATTTGAAAGTAACGAAAGTTGCAGGATTTATCCTTGTATACCCTGTTTCTGACATCAAAATATTTTAGTGTTTCATCTTCTGATTTTACGATAAAGAAATTCTTAACTGCTTCTTTGTTGTAATTGACATTCTCACCTTTTATGCTATTCATCATTTATGCTGCTAAAAGAATCCAACGACTACATTATCTCGCCCTGTGAAAATTTTCTTTTCTTGTTGGTCTAGATTTTATTTCATGATACAGACCCCATAGCCCAATGGATGTGTGAAGCTTTCTCAGCCAACCCAACGAAAAAACAAGCAACCAACAAAACCAACATATTTTATTTACCTAGCCTAATATTTTAAATTTGAAACATATCTAAATCTTATAGAAAGATCCCTCTCTGAATCTGGTAGGGATAGATCCCAGCTTCGAAGTGGTTGGATAAAGTTACCTCCCGTAGATTTCTTCTTTTCTGACAACCTCTAGGAAATTTACAGAGCGTTAACATAGTGGCGACTCTACTGGGGAACAGAACTGAACAAATTTTAACCTCACGTCTTCTTTTCCTTAGAAGAATAGTTTGCTTCTGAAATATTGCAAATATGAAAAAGAAGTAATGTTGAGAGGTTGTTGAAAACTTGTACGTATTATTTTCAGACTCGTAAAACTAAAAAGTATATATATAAAAATAAAAAAGAAATCTGGCTCCTAAAAGAGCTTATACTCGATCTCACCCAGACCCAGATCCTGCGATAGCAACTGATAATCCAGAATGGTTGCTTAGGAAAAAGACCATTGCTGAAGGTTCAGTAAGTCATAATCCCCTTCAGAAGCCCCCTTCTCTTCCAGAGGATCTTGTTTCCCTTTAGGATCTTGACTTTGACATCCTTTTCGAACAAAGCTTGTTTAGAATGAAATCTGAAAGATTTGTGGCTAAAACCATCCTAGACCCAACCGTCTTGCAAACCAAGACCCCTGAAGTTTTATCTCCCATTACTAAACCTCAAACCACTCACTCTGTGCCAGATATCCCCTCTTCATCCTCGTCTTCTGTCAGCACCCCACCTATCACCCAGGTTGTCGTCCCTCCTCCCATCATGGCAACCAGATATGCTCCCTTGGTGTTGGCCACACCCCTTCACGCTATGCCCCAAGACTATCAAATAAGAATTCCATAGTTTGATGGAACAAGGCCCTTGAGCGCCCAACAACATGTTGATAAAATGAATGATTATTTTGACCTACAGGAAGTAGATGAGGCTGACGTTCAAATGAGATTGTTTGCACAAAGTTTGACAGGTGACGTTAAGAAATGGTACAAAGGTTTACGTGCTGCCTTCGTGCTCGACCTTACCGCATTTCAAAGAAATTTTCTAGACAGATGGGAGGTAAAGAAAAACCCTCTTCAAATCTTGTTAGAATACGAAAACATTAGAAGAAATCAAGGTGAGACAGTACAAGATTACTGCACCCATTTCAATAACCTGTACAATGAAATTCTAGTAGATATTAAGCCTCCACAAGGTTTAGCATTGATAAAGTTCCCTGATGGTTTTGACGCTGACATGTCGTTTCAATTAAGGGAAAGAAACTCCACCACCCTGGAGGATATGCAGAAAAGTGAAATAAGTGTGGAGGCTAACCTGTTGGCAAAAAGGACACGACAGAGGACAGAGAGGAGAGTCACAATCAAAGAGGAACCTTCCACATCAAATTCTGATTCCAAATTGGATTCCTTGGCTAGAACAATGGAAAGAATGATGGAGAGACTTATTGTTTCTGAAAGAAACCCTACTAGAGAGAACCCACCAGCTCCTCAAATTCAGAATCCTAACTTTAGAAGAAACCCTCCTCAAATCAGGCAGAGAGATCCTAGGGATCAAAGGGAACAGAGAGGTCCTGATCAACAGATCATACCTCCCATACAAGAAAATTATGCCGATGAAGGAGAAGAAGTAATTGAAGAACTGGAGGATACTCACATAAACCTCATGGGCATTCACGATAACGAAGCCATTTTCCTTACCCAGGAAGAGCAATAACTTTTTGTTCTCAATCAAACAAAGGTAAGTGAAGAAGCTGAAGACGTCGAAAAACAAGCATTTGAAAATGCTATATTGGAGGTACATCGGCAGTACAATCTGCGAAGTAAAAAGACAGACGAAATTTCTCCAAAAAAGGTGACCAAAACAAAGAAGATAGTCGAAACCCAAAAGGCCTCTGAGCCTTCTACCGAGAAGAGTCCTGAGAAGGGTAATGTTGAATTTCCAGCAAAAGGAAACCTTACTATTCTGAAAATATCATCTCAGTCTGAGGCTTCATCAATTAACCCACCAAATACTTCTGGCTAGAAGATTGTGGTGGACAAATAGGAATTGTTGATCCAAAGAAGAGCACCTACACCTTTCAGCCTCGAAGGGGAATTAGCCAAAGTAAAAATTCTCATTCCCCTTTCTGAGTTGTTGAGCAAAGACACTTACCGTTCACAGGTGATTAAAGTGCTGACCATTGAACCTGATATAGGTACAAAGGCCTTAACTATTGGATCAACGAATCATTCAGATACTGTGAACCTTACAGACAATCAACCTGAACTCCTGTTCAGACCTGAAGTGGATGGTCAGACCGACAATGGTGCTGTCGCTCCTTTTTATATCATCCTTAATATACATGACCCGATTCCGCATAATGCCATGTTAGATTCAAGTGCTTCCCATAATCTGATGCCTAAAGCAGTAATGGAAAAACTGGGACTTGAGGTTACCAGACCTTACAAGGACTTACACTCTTTTGACTCCAGTAAAGTTAGATGTATCGGTTTGATCAAGGATCTGTGTATCACCCTGGTTAAGATTCCCGCAAAAAGCATGGTCATGGATGTTGTGGTTGTGGACATTCCCCCGAGGTATGGTATGTTACTGTCCTGGTCTTGGGGGGGCAAGTTGAGAGGTACTTTGCAGTTGGATATGTCGTATGCCACTGTCCCAGTTTTTGGGAAACAGAGAAGACTATACAAAGAAATGCTGATGAAATACATGGTTAGAAGCCAAGAAAAACCACATAACTATCCTCTGTACTCTGCAAATTCTGACCTGGACTCATTTATTCTATACAACGATGGAAATACGAGAGAATAAGACACTCAGATGGAAGCAGATACATCGAGTCTGGACGAAGACCAAGAAATCACCAAGGTAGAAAGAAAGAAAAATGTGATAACATAAGAACTTCCAACGGATTTATGGAGCATGGAATTTGATGGAGCTGTAAGAAAAGAAGGAGTTGGAGCATGAGTTTGGTTGCACAATCACAAATCCAGGTATTCCGGAAACCATTCTTACAAACTGAATTTTCAATGCACTAACAATATTGCTGAGTACGAAGCCTTGATGCTCGGTCTGAAACTTCTAAAGAAGGTTGGTGCCAAACAAATTATGGTAAGAGGTGATTCGAAGTTGATAATCAAGAAAATTAAAGGTGAGTATGCAGCAAAACGCCCCCATCTTAGAGCTTATAGGAATGCTATTCTGGACACCCTTAAATGTTTCACTGAAGTTGATTTGCAGGTGATGCCTAGGGGACATAATATTTTAGCAGATGGATTAGCTACGTTAGCAACCACATGCAAGATACCTTTCCGTTCCACTTGTCCATACACGGTGGAGGTGAAGTGCATACCAACTGTTCTAGACAATATAAGATACTGGCAGGTATTTGGGAATGATGATCAAGTCAAATATTTCCTACAATGTAAAAATGATTTCGAGTGTACAAACATAGATTTAGAAAATGAAGATGAAAATGTAAAAAGACCTAATTTTGGAAATGATAGTGTAAATAAGATAGATTCAGGAGAGTTAGGTGATGATGAGATGGAAGATGAAGTTTTTCATTTGAAAAGTAATGTTTTACCTAGGGGTTTAGTTCCTTTAGAGGACTTATTTGATTTTAATGATGTAGCTAAAAAAACGAAAATTGAAGCCAATGGTCAAGAAGTAGACGATTGTAATATAGGGACAGAAGAGAAACCCAGGATAGTAAAACTTTCCAAATCATTACCCCCTGAGAAGAAACTCAAATACATTGAGCTTTTCAAGGAATATTTAGACGTATTTGCCTGGGGTTACGAGGACTTGAAAGCTTATGACACCAGCATCATACAACATAGGATTCCAATAAAAGAAGATCAAAAACCTTTCAGACATAAACTTAGGAGAATCAATCCCAAGCTACTTCCCCTAATAGAAAAAGAAATCAAAAAAATGTACGATGCTAAAATCATAGTCCCGTTACAATTTTCCAAATGGGTTTCAAATTTGGTCCCAACATGAAAGAAATCCAGAGAAATCAGGCTTTGCATTGATTTCTGAAATCTTAATAAGGTCTCTCTGAAAGACAATTACCCATTGCCAAAAATGGACCACATATTACAAAGGGTAGTCGGATCCAGTCGAATTTCTTTACTGGATGGTTTCTCAGGTTATAATCAGGTCCTCGTTCACCCAGATGACCAAGACAAAATCGCTTTCACAACACTGTGGGGTACTTTCATGTATGTGAAAATGCCTTTCGGATTGATGAACGCTGGGGCCACTTTCCAAAGAGCGATGTACATCGCCTTTGTGGAAGAACTCGGAAAATTTATTGTCATCTATTTGGACGACGTCACTGTTTTTTCCCAATCTGATGATGAGCACTTACGACATCTCAGACGAGTCTTTGAGAAATGTAGGAAATTTGGGATTTCTTTAAATCCTAAGAAGAGCCTTTTCGGATTAGAGGAAGGTAAACTTCTAGGTCACATAATCTCTAAGGACAGAATTAAAATAGACCCCAGCAAAATCGAGGCCATTCAGAAATTAGAACACCCAAGAAACATCAAAGAGTTACAGTCTTTTATTGGAAAAATAAACTTTCTGCGAAGATTCATACCCAACCTGGATGAGCTTCTCAGAAACATCACAAACATGTTAAAAAAGGACATGAAAATAAAATGGGACACCGAGTCCAGGAAGTCTTTTGAACAAGTCAAACGCACACTCACACAGGCTCCATTCTTGATCAGTCCTGACTTCACCAAAGATTTCTATCTTTTTTCTTTTGCCTCTGAACATACCATTGCAACAGTATTACTACAGAAAAATAGCGAAGGGTATGAATAGCCCACAACCTTTTTCAGTAAATATTTAAGAGATGTTGCTTTGAATTATAAAATAATGGAAAACAAGCTTTTGCCTTGGTAAAAGCCATAAAAGATTTCATAGTATACATTCTCCATTCCCACACCATTGCATATATTCCGAATGCGGTAGTAAAAGACATTTTAACCCAGGACAATCCAAACGACCGAAGAGGAAAATGGATTGCTATCATTCTAGAGTATGACATAGAGATTAAGCCTACTAAACTGATTAAAGGTCAAGGTCTAGCAAAGTTAATGGTGGAATCAAATTTCCATGCTCTTGACATTAATTTCTTAGCTGCAGTAAATGAACAGGGAGAGCAGGCGACTCTAAGCGTGAGAGAGGTATTTCTAAATTCTCCATGGTACGCAGACCTGATATTTGTTTTGCATAATTTACAAGCTCCCCCTAGTCTAACCAAGACTAAAGCTAGGTTTTTGAAATTGAAAGCATTAAAATTCTGCATTCTAGAAGGCAATCTGTATTGGAAAGATCCTGGAGGTATTTTGTTAAATTGTCTATTGAAGGATGAAGCTGACAGAGTTCTGTAGGATTTTCATGCAGGAGACTGTGGTGGTCATCTGAACTGGAAGGCCACAACCAACAAAATCCTCAGAGTTGGATTCTATTGGCCAACTCTATTCACTGATGTGCATCATAAAGTGACTTCGTGTCATCAATGTCAGTTGTTTGAAGGCAAAAGGAAACTTCTTCCTCTACCCTTGAAACCAATCTCCATTGAAGCCCCTTTCCAACAATGGGGATTAGACTTCATCGGAGAAATACACCCTCCTTCTTCGGGCTAGCACAGGTGGATTCTTACTGCCACGGATTATTTTACAAAATGGATCGAAGCAGTACTAAGCAGGCAAGCCACTGATTCTGTCATTATTAAATTCCTTGAAAATAATATCTTGTCTCACTTTGGATGTCCTAGAAAAATTATAACTGACAATGTAGCTGCTTTTCGATCTAAGAAACTCATATATTTCTGCAACCAGTATCATAATGGTTTGGGACATTCCACAGCTTACTACCCTCAGGGAAATGGGCTGGCAGAATCATCAAATAAAACCCTAGTAAACATTATCAAGAAAAATTTGCAGGAAAACAAGAAGTCGTGGCATAATAAGTTGGTTTTTGCATTATGGGCTGACAAAATGACCATGAAAATGTCAATCGGTATGTCACCATATTAGCTGGTCTATGGCACAGAAGCAGTCTTTCCCACTTCCTTAGGAGTTCCTCTCATGAAATTGCTGCAAGACATGCAAGCCGAACCAAACAACTCCCAAAGAAGGATCAACCAGATGATCCATTTGCAGCAGTCCAGGGAAGAAGTATACAATAAGACTCAGGTAGTCCAAGAAATCATCAAGAATATTTTTGACAAAAGAACCAAGGAAGATGATTTCGAGCTAGGAGATTTGGTGCTGAGATGGGATTCCCGAAATGAAGACAAGGGAAAGCATGGCAAATTTGATAGTCTGTGGAAGGGACCATACATGATTCAAGCATTCAGAGGGAATAATGCTTTCTTGCTAAACAACAGTGATGGGACAGATCTTCCAGGAGGACCTATCAATGGAAGAATGCTGAAGCATTACTCACCCCCACAGTAGGGACCGGAAGTCACACTTTCCATTTTACAAACCATTTTCATTTTGCTTGCGAATTTCTCAGTGAATAACTTTGTTCAGATAGTTGAAGCCTGGAGAGAAGGCCCTAAGCCAATGACCACTGTTTTCCATTTTTCAAAAATAAAACCAATTACGAAACAAAGGTAACTATGGAGAAAGTTTCAAAACATCAGGAATCAGGATTCTTGGCACTTCACAAGGAGAGTACCATCCCCAGGTGGAGCCGCTGTTATCACCCTATAATTTATAGGATCAAATGGTGACTGAAATGTTATCTCTTTAGTATTTTTGTTTGTCAAATGATTTTTCATTCTGCAAATAATTTGAGAAAAGAAAGAAAAAAAGAAAAAGAAAAGAAAAAGAAAAAGAAAAAGAAAAAGAAAAAGAAAAGAAAAAGAAAAGAAAGAATAAAAGAGGGCATAAAAAAAAAAGAATTGCAATTAGAGCCCCATGCAATAACAATGACTTGGTCCATACCTTTCAAGCATGGCCAAGTTCTTTTAAATTGATGTTGATAGGAATAATGAATAAGCTTGGATAAACTGTTTAATCTTAGCCAAATGATCTAGGTTAGTTAGTGAATAAATCTGGCCAGACTGTCTAATCTTAGTCAGATAGCCCCAAGATAGAATAAATTCTTAGCCCAACAGTTTAATCTAGGTTAATTTTCATATGAATTTAGGTTAGAACATAGGGTAGTTTGCTTTATTTTCAATAAAACCAGCTTGATGATCAATGTTGGACCATGTCTTGGATTCTTAAAAGGTTGTTTGTCTAACCTCTTGGTGAGGTAAACATTTAAAAGCTTGGGAAAAACCCATGATCTGCACTTATCCTAAGTTTCTCTGGGTGCATATGCTTTTCGCACCCACATTTATGCACCACTCATATATCAATGGTCCAGATGATCGTGCCAAAATCTATGGTGGACAAGTCTTTCCAGACCCCCCCGACCATTCTACCTTTAACGGTTGGGGGGGGGGGTCCAGAATCTCATATAATGTATGTGCACATCTGGATGGCCCAAGTTTCGGCGCTTAGATCTACGGTCTGTATTGGATTCTGGAACCCCCCATCTGTTCTACCTTTAATGGAGGGGGGGGGGGTTCGGAATGTGTGTTAAATATCATGCA
>ML793417.1:104210-115960 GCA_009831015.1 Picea engelmannii
CCATGTACCAAGTATGTACCAATCATGTGTCAACTACTCATGAACTATGACTCATCAATATGTACCAACATCATCAACTATACACCTCATGTATGTGCCAACTCATCAACTACTTGTCTCAACCATGTACTCAACATGTACCTTAACCAAAAGCAATTTCATCATCCAAATATGATTTGTAGCTATATAATAGACCTGGTATATATGATCACATTCCTGCAAACCTTCCTTAACTTTAACAACAAGAGACTAGCATTTTCATCAATCTTTTCTTTAGTCTCACATGTGTAGTTTTGGATTAGTCAACAACCCTAACTTGAAGTAATCCTAAATTTGAACTTTTAATGTATAAATATTTGAAATTAATATACAATGTTCTTCTATGTGTTTTATGCAATTCCTCCAGGTTTCACTACTTGGAACCTCTCAGAAAAGGAGTTATAGCAAAAATTACATACCTTGCTGAATTCTGGCTTATTCTAGAGAGCGACCTTGTAGAGCGTTCCTCGCATGAAATATTCGTTAAATTGATATGAAAATTTTACACAGCATACTAAAGCCTGTACCCTAACCAAAACATTTGGTATCACTAACTTTGTATTTGTTATGAATAAGTTATGACGTTTTTACCCGAAACACCTATTTTTGACTCGTTTCAGGACTAACCACAAACCCTATTTTCCACGGAGTGTAAATCTTAAAATACAATGACCCACAAGATGAATATTTTTATCACAGATACTTGGTTATGTTTTCTCATTGGCATAGCAATTTCACGGTTTGAATCATTATATAAAAAATGTTATAGTGAAAATGGTGAGATGACCTGTAAATAACATACCTTAGAAAACACCATCAAATTTTTTTATCCTTCCTTGCATTTTTTCCTTCTTTTCTTCACCTTCCCTCAGAAATTCGGCTTAGATATCCTTGGTTACCTCATACACCTATAGATATTCAATATTATCAAGTGTTATTAAAATGAGAGAGCCTTGCCTCTTATTTATACTCTCCAAGTAGCTTCCTTAAAAACATCTCCTAGGTCACTTGGCCCACTTTCCTTATTTTAGGGTTAACCCACTTCTAATTTATCCATTAAATTTATTATTGAAATAATTTATTTTGTATTAACTTTGAATTATAATACACTCATCAGTTCACTTTATTATTTACCTTTTAAAATCTCTTAAACCACTTTGACTACTTTGAATTTTTAGGGCTTCTAGATGACATATGAGGGTCCTCCAACTTCGTAAGGTCATAAATATCAAATTGTGAGGAGTTATGTGACATTCCACATACCACCAGAAATGGAATGACATGTAATATCCATATAGAATACTATTACCTTCAAATATATAAAAAATCATATTGTTATCCATCAAACAAACTTGGGTCCATTACCCAAACGTAGGTTCTCCAACTTTACATGGTCATAGCTCTCTAACCGTGAGGAGTTATGTGATGTTCTACATACCACCGGAAATGGAATGACAAGAACTATCCATCTAGGATAGTTTCCCTGAAAAATTCACTATCCTTGATCTCATTATTCCACAATTAAGCATGGGTTCTCTTACTCTGCAAAGCGTCTTCCCATGAGGGCTTTCACCATAAGGGGACCACTTTGGAGTTCATCCATATTTACTTCTTATCAACCATGAAAAAACAATAATGAGTCATATTTACATCAAACAATATTCCATCCATTACCCAAACCTTTTTTCTATGGGGCTTTCTTCAAGGGTTGACATCAATGAAAACCAACCTTAATCAACAGTTGTCAGGATAAGAGGCTAATAATTATGCCTTGAGGATCTCATCAGAATGATTTTGAACAATCATGAGTTGACTAATTTTTAAATAGAGATGTATGTAGGCTGTGAAATATACCCATGGCAGCTACACACATAATTTTGATTATGCATATGGTTAAGTTCATCATGGATGTAAGTTAACAAAACCAGAATATGTATGGATACATAATTTGGGTGCATGAAAAAAATGTATGTTTATATCCCTATGGAATATTTGGTAAACAACTAAAGCTAGATCAAGGATGAGGCCATCACAGATAGTGATGGACATGAAATAAGGAAGTTTCATGCTGATGGAGTTTCCTGTGGGAGAACTGTGTGAAAACTTTGTCAGGAGGACATAATCACAACCTTAATAACTGCAGAGAACTAAGTGGTGAGCTACAAGCTTATATATATATATATATATATATATATATATATATATATTACATTTTGAAAGAATCATGTAACGAATAGAATACTAATGAATTAATAAATGAGTATGTTTGATTGAATAGGCCTGGTTGAAGCCATGTTAAGAAAAGGAAGTGAGGCCTTAGAGATAACTCAGCTGGGTTGAAAAGTCCCAGGCGGTGTAGAAAGAATTGGAAGAAGGGGAGAGCCCTCAATCCTTTTCTTGCTGAGTATTATGTTTTCTCTGGGATGAAAGAGTTGGTACACTGATAAAAGTAAATGTTTTGGCACCATAATGATGATGGTCATATTGTTGTAGAAATAATTGTGACTTGTTTTTGTTTCACTCATGAAAACAATAAAAATAATCTAATGAAGTGCATAAATATGTGCTAGGACATGTCTGAAAATGTTTTATTGTCTTAACGTTATTCACAATTTTTTTGAAAGGTAGCTGTATTCCAAGGATACCCAAGTAGAGTATGACTCATGAAGAAAACCCTGATTGAATCAGGTTAATCAAGAACCTGATAGGGGATATGAATGCAAGTTGTTCATCACAGAGAAGATTGATCGTAGTCGTCAAATCGACTTCATTATCCACTGGAGTTAACAAATCAAACACCAGTCTTTGATTAGATTGATGATCGGGGATCATTGCGGAGTGGGAAGGTGAAATTAATGAACATGCTAGGTCACGGGCCACAATCAACCAACGTCCTTGATCTTGTCTAGGTGGAATATCAATGACCACGATTAGACAAAGTCGGGCGAACACTTTCCATATTGTAGAGATTGGGCCCCGCAATCACTATGAACCATCGATATGTGAACAAAGATCGATGGTTGGGAATCATTGCAGAGCACAAAGGAGAAATTTGCAGACGTGCTAGTTCACAACCCTCAATAAAGCAACACAGTTTATCTCATCGGGGTGGAGAATCAATGACCACTGTTAAAAGAGTCAGGTGAGCACTTTTCAGATTGCGGAGATTGAACTCTTCAATAACGAGTGAGCATATTTGGATTCTGCAATCACTGTGAACCACCAATATGTGAACGATTGATGGGCGAACCTACAAGGAACCCACACGTTAATGTCACGTAAAACTCATACGGTGATTGGGTTCTGTGGTTAAATTTAGCACATCGAAGCTCTTCTCAATCTAAATTATAGGTCAAACACTTCTGTGTTGGAATTATTATTATATGGAAATTGCGTGGTTTAAAATCGATCGAGGGATAAGATCGACGACCCACGATCATTGCGGAAATTGCATATGCACACGGGCTAACGTCGAGACTTGTACTTATAATTTAAATTCAATTATAAGTCTCGACGTCGAGTTTGGGATCTGATCGTAGATCGGACAACCCGTATTCATTGCAGAGATCGAAAGGAGAATTAAACCACGAGCTAGTTGAGGTTCCGCATCCCTTGCAACCGTTGGATCAGGGGGAAGATGGAGCTACATTGTCGATTTGTAGACAAGGGGTTTAGCCAGGATCATAGCGCTTGGACACATAAGATGAAAGGATAGCACCTGAAAATAATAGAGTTGAGGTCACAACTCTCGGTCGCATGGAGAGAAAACAAAGTTCCTTTGGGCCAGTCAAGGAAGATAGAGTTTACCACTTTGCGTTAGATTGTGGTCACATGGACTGGTTCTATAGGAATAAAGGTGCTCATAGCTATCACATTGCATGGAATTGCTTTGAGGAAATGCATGTTTGCATGAAAGGAAGACAATGAACCTTCCATTGAGGAAGTAGGACCTTCCAAAAATTTTACTTACATTGTATGGATGTCAAAGGAAAGAAAATTTGGGTGACCATGTGTAATGTCCCCAAGGTCGAGCCTTGTTGTAAATCATGTCTATGAAGTATAAAGATTTCATTATGAATTGTAATTATGTTTTATAGGCTGGTGAGCCAAGTTTATATAAGCTGGTGGGCTTATGTGTTATTAGGCCGGAGATCCTAAGTGTTAAGGCCGAGAGCCTGCTTTTGTATATGTAATCATGCAGAACATTAATAAAAATATAAACACCACTACGTGCAGATCAACCACGATGAATGAGTGATGGGGGACTAAGATTCCACAGAGTGGGTAAAGGATTGGGGGCTGGAAGGTTGGAAAGAGAGGCTAAGTGTTGAGCCTAGGGGCTTAAGTCCTTGGGAACAATATTTTAATATTATTCCAAAAAGCCATGTGAAATATATTTTTTATCCTAAGTCTTGGGAGGGGCAATGCATGTATCTCCAATGTGTGTTTAACTGGAATGCATGCAGCTCCAGGAAGACAAGTGTCAACCTAGGCGCATGCGGTTAAAAGCTGAAGCATCAACTGAGTTTGGGGTTCGTTGGCCATTCTGTCGTGGGCTGTCTGAAAACCATGAATTCTTGTCTGACCTCTGCAAGCATACCCTCACTCATCTCTAAGAACCAGAAAACCGAGACATCTTCCTGAAGACCAAAACATCATCCATTTGATTCCTTATTGGTCTGCGTCTACCGTTGACATACCTACGCACCGTTGAGAGAACTGGTCAGGAGGGGAAAGTCGACTTGTGAGTTCAAGAACCCAGTCTATCCACCATTGCAGAGCTGAATCCATACCCGATCTGTCTATAGGTTGCCGTTTTCTATTTTCCTGAGTGGGGTTGTCTTGTGGTTATCCTCACCATGCGGGAATTGAGTCGGAAGGGGTTGAAGAACCGGGTTTTAAGGCCCTTAGTTGAAGAGGCAGTCTGTCAGACCTGGGAGAAGTTATTTCCAGGCAAAGGAGTCTGCTGGGAAGTGGCATTCTTCCAGAGAGAGTCCAACACCAGATACGAAGCTCTAAGACTTCCTGATCCAGCCTGTTGCCGAGACCCAGACAGGGAGGTGTAGCACTGATGGACTGTGCTTGTGAAGGTGTATACTCCCGGGTGGAACAGGCATGTGGGGAATGAGAGTCTATGAGTAGTGGGCGTAAGAAGGCATCCTGGGAAGAATCCTTCCAGTTATTCTGTGTAGTTTTCCTTGTAACCTCAGCCTAGCCTAGGATTCCTTACCCATTGGAGCTTAGTCCCAACTCAGGGGTGACCTATTACTGAGAGTGATGAGCAGCGTGGTCTAAGGCTGGGAGGTTCATGTAAGGTATGCACGTGGTTGGTGGAATTACCATAGTTTCAAAGATAAGTATCATCTTATGCTTAATATTATGTTTTGCATGCCTGTGATGCTTATATGTATCATGTATTGTTTTTTGCATACTCTGATTTAGCAGTAATATTGTGCTTACTCTGAGTTAAATGTGTTTAATTTGATTTAAATGCATGTTATTAATTAAGTATGAGAATGATGTTGTTCCGCATAGTAGCATTGCCCGACCAGTGGGTTGATGGATGGGGACATTACAGTATGGTATCAGAGCCTGGTTTCAACGCTGAGCTTGGATGGGCTGGATAAGTGGTCTTTGGACCGATGTTTTGAGAAGAAATTGTGTCTGGAGGACTAATTTTAGACCTCATAATGTTTCTGAGTGTCAACAGGCTAATTGACCATGTTACAAAGCTCAGGAGGTGTAGCGGTTTTATAAGACTGCAACCAGTGTGGTATATGGCCATAGGGAGAGAGAGAACTCCACACTAGAAGTGTTGGAGCCATAAGATCGGTTCGGGAGGAAAGGAGAACCCTCACGACCGTCAAATATGGAGAACGTGCACAAGGTTTAAAACCCTTAGGAGTTGCACAGGAGGGTGGAAATCACGATACGCGAAATCTCGAATTCATCAGGACCGTAATTTCAGAATTTTGGCACAAAAGTTTGAGATGTGCAGATGCACGAACTCTTGATGCCTAAAACCCTGAAACTCTGAAAGGATCTACACCATAGATCTGAGAAAGGTCTGACCCTTGGATTTCACTTGGAATGGATGTGGACACGTGGGTGTGTACCCCATGCCAGTGGGTCAAGAAGAAAAGTGAGAGTGGTGGGACCGATGATGTCACTGAAGGTGACGTGGACCCTCCTGACTGTGTCACTACCTTGGTGGGAAAAAGTTGTACTGTGGGCCCGGAGGGTAAGGAAATCGAATTATCAGAATTCGGGGATTAAAGCGACAAGAGATTTGGAGTCGCTACATCGTGAACTCCTAGTTCATGAAACTACGAAAAGATCTGGGCCGTTAGATCCAAATCATCGAGGATCGTTGGATCTCATCCATGAATTTCGATATCGGAATTCAGGGATTGAAGCGACAAGAAATTTGGAGTCGCTGCATCGTGAACTCCCGGTTACCGAAAACCCCAAAACCCAAAGTCCCGAAGTCCCAAAATTTTCGAAGATGAAAGAACCATAGAGGATTTTAACTGTTGGATCCTCATGGACTGAAACCCTGAAACCCGAAGTCTCAAAGTCCCAAAATTTTCGAAGACGAAAGAACCATATAAGATTTTAACTGTTGGATCCTTGTGGACCGAAACCCCGAAACCCAAAGTTCTGAATTCCCGAAAATTGCAAAGCCAAACAGAGCTTAGAAAATTCATGGAATCGAAACGTTTTCTTATTCGCTTTGGTTTATGAATGTTGTAGTTTTATTAAGGGTTTAAGGCCTGAAAAACTTCAGTTGACTGCATGTTGTGTGTGCAGAGTTCAACGAGTGTCAGGACAACCACGAATCGACACCGAGTATAGAAATGGAAGAGGTGCATATTGCCTTCAATTCAGAGAACAAAAGAGAAGGAAGGGATGTCAACTTGGGAGTCGAAGGATCGAACTCCAATGGGCACAGAAGAGAATTGGATAAGGAAGGGAATGTGATGAAAATCATTGAAAGTTTGCAAAAAGATGCCCAGGCTCGCCGAGCCGATAGCCGAAATCTCACGAGGGTCAGTGATCGGCAAGGTGAATTCAACTTAAGGATGTTGAAGAGTCTGGAAAGAATAGAAAAAAAATTGGAAAAGGAGAGTGACTCAAGAAAGACATAGAGTCGCAGGACCTCTGAGAGGAAAAGAAGATCAAGGAGTGTTAGGACCCTTGAGAGGAAAAGAATATCAAGGAGTGTTAGCAGACATCATCGTCGCTCCCCAAAGCATTCCAGTAGGGAAGCACACAGTAGTTCAAGCCCACCTCCTACCAGAAAGCACAGGAGATATGGGATGGATGAATTGAAAGGGGAAATGAACAAGATCAAGCCTCCAACGTTCGATGGAGAACATAAGAAGGAGGAATATGCTGAAACATGGTTGCTTGGCATGAGGAAATATTTCCAACTGCAGAATTATTCCTCTCATGCAGAAGGAAGAATTGGGATGTATCAACTAAAAGGAAAAGCATCCATGTGGTGGGATCAACTTGTGTAGGTGTAACACATTAGAGAGAAAGATATCACTTGGAAGGAATTCAATAGGTGTTTTGAGAGGAAATTATTGACTAAAAGATACTATGACAGAAAGATGAAGGAGTTCTTCAAACTCAAGCTAGGCAGCATGACCATTGATGAATATGAACAAAGGTTTTTGGAATTACTGAAGTATGTTCCATTCATCAAAGATGAGGCTGTCAAGATTCAGAGTTATCTAAGTGGACTGCCACCTCCGATTGGTGACAATATTCAGTATGATGATCCTAATACTATGGAAGAAACAATAAGAAGAGCGAAAGGCTTATATGAAAATCAAAGAGAAAATCCTACCTTTCGGAAGGCTTGGGATGACCGGAAGAAGTTTAAGAAAGAGCAGAGGCAGAAGGGAAACAAACCTCCCTTTTTTAGAAATAATCCTCAAGGACATCCATCGTTTAGAGAGCCGAGAATAGCAGAAGTGGGGGAACAAATGCATAGACAGATGCCCATTCAGTGTTGTGGCTGTAAATAGAACCACAAGTACAGAGATTGTCCCCATAAAAATGGCAAAGCAAGAGCTGTCCATAATGTTCAACAATATGAAACAGTGGAGGACATGGGCATTAGAATGCCAAGGATCTATACGGCCCTGGACAACAAGCAAGCTGAATTTCAGTCGCACATGATTGAAGTGGAAGGTATGATTAACAACCAACCATTTATTATTTTAATTGATTCAGGGTCTAGCCATAGTTATGTAGATCCTAGGGTGGTGGAAAGTTTGCATTTATCAAGAAGCAAACATGAAAAGTCTTGGTTAGTGCAATTGGCTACATGAACCAAGAGGAAAGTCACTGAGTTGGTTAAGTCATGTCCTATGTACAGGAAGGGATTGAGCACGAAGGCTAGATTGAATATTCTGCCTTTAGGCTCTTATGACTTTTTAATTGGGATGGACTAGTTGGACCAACACCATGCCCTCCTGGACTATCGTAACAAGGAATTTACATGCCTGGATGAGGAGGGGAATCAGAAAATAGTCCAAGGAATTCCCAGCGCTGTGGTTGTTAGATAAATCTCAGCATTGCAGTTGAAAAAGTGCTACATGAAAGGTTGTCAATTATTTGCAGCTCGTGTGGAGGAAGCATCCAGAGATGAAGTCTCAAATATTGGAGAGCATGCGGTACTAACAGAGTTTGAAGATGTATTCCAGGAGGTACCCAGAATACCTCCGAAGAGAGACATCGATTTCTCTATAAATTTGATGCCTGGGAAACTCCAGTGTCGAAATATCCTTATAGAATGAGTACGCCAGAGCTGAAAGAGTTGCAATTTCAGCTTGAAGAGATTCTAAAGAAGGGGTACATTCACCCAAGCGTGTCACCTTGGGGTGCCCCGGTCTTGTTTGTGAAGAAAAAGGATGGGACGTTGAGGCTGTACATTGATTTTAGACAGTTGAACAAAGTAACTGTCAAGAACAAGTATCCTCTGCCGAGGATCGATGATCTTTTCAATCAGTTGAAAGGTGCGAAAATATTTTCGAAGATAGATCTCAGATCGAGATATCACCAAGTAAGAATAAAGGATGAAGAAATCAACAAGACTACATTTAGAACAAGGTATGGTCATTACGAGTTCACGGTGGTACCATTTGGGCTGTCGAACACACTTGATGTTTTTATGTGCTTGATGAATGGTGTATTCAGGGACTATCTAGACAAGTTTTTCATAGTCTTCCTAGATGAAATTTTGGTTTATTCCAAGTCAGAGGAAGAGCATGAACAACACCTGAGAATGGTGCTGCAAGTGTTGAGAGAACATCAGTTGTATGCCAAGTTGATAAAATGCTCGTTTTATCAAAGGCAGTTCCACTACTTGGGGCACATTATTTAAGAAGAAGGGTGTTGTTGGGAAAAATACCCTACAGACTAGCAAACTAGGGTCAAACTTGCATGCAAATTTTGACCGAAAATAAATTACTTTTTAACCTACAACCCAAGACTAAAACCCCTATTTCACAGTAAATGCATGAAGAGAACCACTAACCTTTTTACCGGCGTTCGATGTAGATCCTCCGTTGTGCTTTGACCACTTGCTTGCACTACTCCTTCCACAGATAACTTGGAATCAAGACAAATACCAACTATGCATGCATGCTACTTCTTTATTCAAGGGTTAGAAATCAAGCAAAAATTCATCAAATCATAGACAATTCATACATTGGGATGGGAAAAGTATTCTTTTTATTACTGAAAATGAATCAACTTAGAATCAAAGCTGAGACCAGCCACCGCTCCTTGAACCTGATCCCGGGCTCCTCTTCTTTGTCCTCCAACTGCTTTGCGTTAAATCTCCTTTGGCATGAGGAAAGGCTAAAGGGTTGGGACAATGGATTACGTAAATGGGAAACGTTTCTTCGCTATCATTTTTCCTCTTCTAAATGGTACCCATACCCCTTCTTTTATAGGCTAGAAGGAGCTAGGGTTTTGGACAAACCCTTAGCCATGCATGGTCGGGAGTTTCAGTTAACTGACCCATAGATTTTTGTCCCGTCGACAAATTTCCTTTTTTTCGTGATTTTGAAGGTACACGCGGGCTGTAGTGGGCCTGCTAGCGTGTACTTTGTAGATACACGCGGGCTATAGTGGGTCAGCTAGTGTGTACTTTTAAAAATGGAGTTTTTAGAAGAGTTGTTCAGTAGTTTTTGTCAAAGAAGGGATATGAGTTGGCCTGATGCCAGGTAAGCATGTGTGGTGCAATTTAGGGTTATAACAGATGCCCCCTAATGTGTGAGGTCAGAAGAGCATTTGATGGCTGAAATACATTACCAATATTTACTGATGTGCTGAACGATTGAGCCCAAGGATCAGGAACCAGGAGGTGCCATCTGTAAAATAAAAAATGTCTCACCGAGGCGGGCATACCCATGCTCGGGATAAAATAGAACCATGGCTACCAATCAAATACACTGTATATCCATGTCAAATAACTATAAAGAGTAGCCACGAATAATACACAGTGGAGCTACATATTGAAATCAGAAAGATATACATATAGAGTACCCATCTTCCAAAAGTTGATTCTGCCGGATGGCTATACTTCAGAGCTCGAGCAACAACTTCAAAATCTTCTAAAACTTGGGTAGGAGTGTAATATGAGTGTACGACTGCACTACCCAGAGGTCTTCGATGGCTCGTCGGTTATGGACTTGATAATCTTGATGATCGGATTGAAGGCTTCAGTGATTTCGAACAAGGACTTGATTGGATGTTCAGGATGGCCGGGTATGCGGACAAGAGACATATTGCAGAGGGGCTTAATCAGGCTCAGTGACAAACTTACCTTGGACAATAGCATGACAAGTGATAAGACTCAGGAAACATATATGTTAATCATAAGTCTACGAAGCAGGAGGCAACACAAACTCTCCATATGTTTGGAAGAGTCACCAAACGGTGGAGGACACAACTCTTTATAGCGAGAAAAACTTCCTAAGGTCGTACTACATCCCATAGTCTAATGATCAAACAGACATATGTGCTTTATCCAAGGGAGACTCATTATGCTGCCAATAAAGAAAATACTCGTCCCATCCTCTTTTTGGGGTATATTTGATTTTTTTGTTCTTTTTGATAATTTTTTTTTTTTGAAAAAGAATAAAGGAATATTACGTTACAATGGAGGAATGAGTACTACAAACATACAATCTCAAGGCACAAGGAAAAGACTGATGTTCTGGTAAAATGATACTCGGGAAAAATCCTCCAGCGGCCAAAGGTGTTAAGACGCAGAAGCAAACTGTCACAAGGCTGATGGATAAGGTATGCAAATGCGGTTGATAGAACACACAATGGTAACATCCTTCGATGTAAGTTTAACGAGCCCAGAGAAGGTAAGCTCAGTGGTTTTTCATATTTAGAGAGTCTGAAAAATCATAAAAGGAGACTCCGGTGGAGTACCTTTTTCGACAATAGTCTAATCGGTTCTAAAAAGGGGTAAACTAGCACCGATTAGATGTCAATTCAAAACCATTTTAACGAGTGTGACAAGGACAATATCACTCATCTATTTTTTCACTTTTAAGGAGTCTGAAAAAAGCTTAACTATGGACTCCGTCAGGAATATTCTTCTGGACCAATTTAACGAGTGTGAAAGAATAAGGTCACTCGACGATCTTTTCAATTTTAGGGAGTCTGAAAAGAGCTTA
>ML793417.1:116010-145815 GCA_009831015.1 Picea engelmannii
CACTCGACGATCTTTTCAATTTTAGGGAGTCTGAAAAGAGCTTAACTATGGACTCCGTGGGTTTTTTTTTTCGTGAATTTAGTCCCTCAGGCCCGAAAAAGGAATAAAATTATACCTGAGATTACTCTTCTAAAGAATGGGAATTCGATAGAGTATACCTTTGTTCGTACAGTTGACCGTCTGGACCGAAAAAGGGGTAAACTACCGCAGGACATACGTGACTTCAAATGTCAGTTTAACGAGTGTGAAAGGTCACAAGATCGCTCGACAATATTTTCATGTTTAAAGGGTCTGAAAAAGGGCTTAAAAGAAGACCCGTTTAAGGAACGTTCTTCTGGACCAATTTAACGAGTGTGAAGAAACAAGGTCACTCGACAATCTTTTCATCTTTAAGGAGTCTGGAAATGGCTTAAAGAAGACTCCACAATGGTTACTTTTCTTAGTTAATCTGGACAAGATTGAAAAGAATAAATGCAGTCTCACCATATGTTGCTTTCAGATCTCAAAGCGAGCTTGAAAAACAACAAAGTTAGCTCATGATAGACTCTTTGTGGGTCGATGCCTAGCATATCCTCTGGGGAGTTGTATGCTCCAACGAAAACATTGTTTATGATGCCAGGGGTTCTGGAGATATTGATAGGTATCGGTTCAGCTATGGTTTCCATATTACCCTCAACATAGATCTTGTGTGTAGCTAAGGGATTAGTATGACAAGACCTATCTCCAATCATAGTCACGGTGAATTCTCCTGCTTTGATTCGGCTTAACTTTGGGAGGAAATATGATTTGTGATGAAGATCTTCCCAAGGTTTGTCCGGACTAGTCATTTCTTTGATTACTGCTTCGTTAGAAGGCAAGACCAAGTCTAACGAATCGACGTTAGCGAGAGAACCCTAAGCCCAAATAGGCTCTAGAAGTGGATCCAACTCTTGTGTCGGAGTCGGATCAGGGTTAGCTGAGTCTTGCTGGACTAAAGAGTACGCTACCTCAGCGGATGGTAAGGGAATGGAAATGCCGGGGTGCCCTATCTCATCCATTGTGGCTGATGGGGAAGGAAGAATCCAAGGATCCTGAAAGTAAGTCGTGCAGAACGACGAAACTTGAAAAATCTCAACCTTATGGTGATTAGATATAAATTTGACATCGTCATGAGGAGGTGGGTAATCGAAGGTACCCATCAAGGATGGGCACAAACCAACTCCTACATTAACGACACCTGGTTGAGGATTATCAATCATAGGGACCGTGGATGCCCCTAAATCCGGGTCAGGTCTGGAGAAAGACAATTGATCGATGGTCACTATCCGGCCTTCGTGTCGAAACAACAAGACTCGGAAAACTGTAGCAACCACAACTTGCATAACATAAGTCAAACTCCGTCCTAACAAGAGGTTATAGCTGAGGGGAGCATCGACTACCTCTACTTCAACACACACGGTTTTCCCTCCTAGCTACACAGGGAAAGAAGGAACGATGCCATGTGGTCGGAAATAATGACCATCGAACGTAGTGAGGAGAGTAGGTGATGGAGACAAAGAGGGCTGGCCAATGGCCTTCCAACATGCTAATGACATAATGCATGCCGAGGTGCCCTCGTCGACCACCGTGCGGAATATATTCCGTGTAAAAGTTTTCGTGGGATGAGCCACTACTATCTGAAACGCTACATGGTAAGGTAGACGAGGTTTTAAGTCGGTTGTATCTAACATGATGGTACCCGGGTTACAAGTCTCAGTAGAGCCTAAAGCAGTTAACAAGGCTTTCCTCTAAGCAGGGCAGCTTTGGAGGACCTCCAAAGCAGACATCGCACAAGGGGTTTGTGATAAATCCTCCACCAAAGAGTAATTCTAGGCGGCCCTTGCGTTTGGGTTGTGAGAAGATTTTTTAAATGCACCCTTTGGAATGCGTGTCATTGTTTCTCCCAACGTCTTCTCAATCTATAGACGAAGATATGGGAGCTCAGCCTCTTTACCCTTCTCATAAGCGCTTGGTTTACTATAGTCGTGCGCTCTAGTCATTTTGAAAGCATCACCCCTAACCATATATACATTCACGGATGAGGGATTGTTTGGAGGAGGGAAGGTTTCTTGGCTGCCCCCTTCTGTACTTGTAGAGGCTTGAGTTAGATTTTGCCCATGTTGAAAATGATTAGTCAACATTGCCTGCTGTTGCTGTGTGACAAACTTCTGGGCCTCGGCAAGTCAAGGACAAAGATGGGTCAGGTGGTCCTTCGCACACAAGTTGCACGGATACCTCACCTTTCGTTTTTCTATAGTGTCCCCGCTAGCATTATTAGTGGGTTTTTTCTCCCCCTTACCCTTCTTTCTTTGTTTTTTCTTCCCTTCAGGCTGCTGGGTGGCCTTTTGGTTAGTCGACTTCACGAAGTGTACTTCCGACGTTTGGGTAGGAGGAGCAGCCAAAGAAGTAGTCTGGCTGGCCGCTGTGTGTTGGATAGATAACTGTTGCAACTATTTTGTCAATTGCTCAGTGGGCTTGGTTTGTGCTGAACCAACAATACCATCGGCATGTGGTCCAAATCTCTGTCTAGTTTTATCCAGTATCGATCGTGGTGCATCTGGTAGGATGTTGTATAATAAACCAGACTGAGAATAGATGAGCTCAAACTGTTGAACCCTCATGATGGCATCTTCTTCAGAGAAAAATCCTGAAGTCGCGACGTATTTGGATAATTGTGGGACCAAAGACTTAAGGAACCACTCAAGCAGGAATGCTGGTGGGACTGGTACTTTGATTAGACTCTTCCAGCATCTCCACTCTCAGATATGATCAGAGATATGGTTCGCTGTTGTCTGTTCGAAATTGGCAAGCAACTCTATGCCAACATCGTATCTCACAGGTAACTGGAAATGGTTAAGGAAGGCCATCGCCAGTTCTCCAAAAGAAGAGTATCTTGAGCAATCGAGCTCGATGTACCATTTCACGACACTCCCGATAAGAGTATGTTGAAACAATCACAGCTGTACGGAGTCATCTTTCAATGAGTTAGATGAACACCAAAGATGGAAGGTAGTCACATGATCACCTGGATCTTCATCAGGCTTGGCCTCGAACTTTGGAATGTCCGAAGGCAACTTCGTTGGCATAGGAGGCCAACATGGATCGTGAAAAATAGGATCATTTAACAACCTTGTCAAATATGGCAAGTGTAAAGTTGCCAGGAATGGTAGTTTGGGTTGCTGCTGATAACCTGGGAAAAAGGGTCCTGGAGTTGACTGGCACCAGGTTGCCAGGAAAAGTTTGGCTGCTGGCCCAGATTCTGATAGAAACCATGGCCCTGACCAGCATAAGGATTTTTCATCTGCGGAGACATCATCGGTTGATTTCCCATAAAGGACATAGGGTGTTGGGCATGCATCGTGTTTGAAGGACTTTGGGAAGGATTACCCCATGCCGTTCTATCGAAGGTTCCATTGATTGTGGAAGGAATTACCCCAAAATGACATTCCAAAGGAGGGAACGGATCCTTGTCCTGAGTTCCAAGGTCCTGCTATATGTACCCCCGACGCAGGAATAGTACCCTACGCCAGAGTAGACTGTCCAAAAATGGGATTTCCCCCAGATGGGAAAGCGGAGGAAGAGAAAGGGTTGTTACCAAACGTCCCGTTCCAAACAAATGGCGACGAACCTACCGACATACTGTGTGCAGGTGTTCCTTGACTCCCGGCTCCAAATAAACTAGTGTGTGCAGGCTGCCTGGTGGACTACTGATGCAGACCACCAAGCGAAGGGGACGAAGGAGGGATATGACCTCCAGCGTAAGGAAAAGCATTAAAAGGGACAGGAGTGCCCCCAAGTTGACCTTGCAGAGGAGCATTAGATCTTCCTGCCCCTAGACCCAAAGTCTGTAAAGTGGAGTGAGTGAGTGCAAGACTTGTACCCGAACTAGGCATACTGTATGAGAATGGAGGGCCTATCGCACTAGGTATGAAGGGGGTTGTGGCCACCGCCATAGACGGGTTCGGTCCACTTTGAGACGTAGTTGCGGCCGAGACCATGATGGCTCGAACCGACAACGGTAAGTTAGGATATGCTTCTCCTGTGGTAGCAACTGTGGTGGGAATGGAAGAATTCCCAGAAGAAGTAACAACGTTTGTTTCCATAGCTGTGTGAGGCACTGATAGGCTTTTGTAAAATTGGATTGGTACAATAACCGGTGGCCAGGTATCAGTGGTTGGGGTTTCAACTAAGCCAATATTGGCTGTTGACTCCTCCGGAAGTTGTTCGGGCACAAAGGTTTGTAACCCGGTCGCTTCGAAAGACCCTTGTTGGTCTAGCTTTCGCCTTAATGGTGGCGGGGGTGGCTCCAGTGTAACCGGCGGCAGGCCCAGAAGCCTTCGTGACCGGCGGAGCTCGGTATCCTCCACTGTGTGAGAATATCCAAGACACGCTAAGGTATTCTACACATTCAAAATAAACACACACTAAAAAGAAACCCCTAAGAGATAAGACAAACAATCACTAAACTAGTTGGAAGAACAATTACAACAACCAACACTAGAGAAACTTACCGGTGCAAGTGCAAATCGAACACGGAAGCACCCTCCGGGTATACTTTGCAAAGAATGGCCCAATGTCTATCCTAGGTACCGTGGTATACCCCCGCAGTCACCCGTGTATGTCCCTAAAAAAAATTTCCAACTAGGTTGCCATCACGCGAACAATCACCAGGCGGGTACAGTCGAAAGTCGGGTAGACCACAATGAGCAGGATATCAAGCCCGAAACCTATCAAGGGTATCGAGAGAAAATGGTCCGGAAGAAAAATGAGGACCTCGAATGGATTCGAGACCCATGAATCCCCATGGAAAATGCAAACGAGGGAATCCCAAAACAAGCCCTCGATATGTGTTCTCCACTACGATTGGTCCGACTTTGGAGGGGTTATCTCCGCTACCTTTCCGCACGCGACCTCGTGTTTATCCCCTATGTTAGAGGGGGGTCCTAGATAAATTCCATGAAACTAGACTTCTACACTCCCTATCACAGACTCTAATGTTTGGTTTTGAATGGACTTGGAGAGTTTTCTCTCCAACCTAATCCAAGGCCCTAGTCCTGAACTAGTTTGTGAACCCTACAAACAAAAAGTCTAAAAGATTTTAAGTTATCGTTGCTTTTAAGGCTTGTTCTTACGTCAAGGGGTATGGAGGTGAAACTAATGGTGTGTAAAGACGAAAGCAAAAATGAATGAAAAAAGAAACTGGAAACAAAAGACTTTTACTAAATGCAAAATTTTCAACAACTTTTCACAAAGAAAGATTTCTTTTTCTTTTCAATTTTTCTAAGATTTTATGCAACAAACATAAAGGAATTTCACTCGACTACGGGCTACTTATGCTCTGAATGCACTGCAAAAACTTATGAACCAAAAGACTTCTCCCTAGCTAGTGATGCAGAAACACACTCTTCAAACAAAGAAGAAAATGAAAAGAGATATTTATTTATTTATTTAAGTGCTAATAAAGCAACAAAGAGAAAATACCGACAAGCACAAAACCAAGAAAGACAAATTCTGGCTTAAAGCGCAGATCGCAAAGAATCAAAGTAAAAGCACACAATGGCAATAAAGAAAACAAATACTCTTACGCTTGCCTAAAAACCATAAAGCAAATATATATTTTTATTTTTATTTTTTATTTTCTGTTCAACTATCAACTGAGAAAAAGTAGGCTAAGGGTAAGATGTCCTAACCTACTGATTGTTCAACCCTAGACTCAAACACCTAAGAGGAATACTTCTCATCAAAGGAGGGGATGAATGCCCCACCCTAAACAAAAAGTAGCCTGTCAATCATGCTACTGTCACTAAAAAAGCATGTGTGCGAACGCGTGCTGAGCTGAAACAGGACGCGTGTACACGCGGGCTAAACTTGTACAGGCTGCGTGTATGTATAACTTTTAAGAAAAAAAATAAAAACATGCAGTCCAGACCAGGAAGAGGTCTTTGGTATTGACAACTAGGGTCCCTTGAAGGCTTGGATGTTTTTTCTAACATAAAAGAAAAATAATGCAAGGAATAATAAGGCAAAAAAAGCAATCTGAGACAGGACTATGAACCAACAAGACTCATACAGGATTCCAGAAAACTCCTTGAGAATGTATAATTCTGATAGGGAAGAGGTAGATTGCCTCTCAAGTTCTCTGAAGTCCTACACACTACTATTATCCCTACAGCTAGCGTTCACATGCAGGCTGTAAGAGGATAGGGCGCGGGCACACGCGTGCAGGCCTTCTGCAGGCCGCATGTACCTCTGTGTGTCCCGACAATTACCGTCAAGCAATAGTCAGGGAAAACTAGTATAAAGAACTAGGCTCCCTGTTAGCTCAGACCTTAGAAAAAGACAGACAAAGAAACAAAAAATCTAATCTTTTAAACTACCCAAAAAACTCAACTAAATCCGGAAACCCTAAAGAGTATTTTCCCCAGTATGGTCGCCAACTCTGTTGTTGGGAAAAATACTCTACGGACTAGCAAACTAGGGTCAGACTTGCATGCATATTTTGATCGAAAATAAATTACTTTTTAACCTACAACCCAAGATTAAAACCCCTCTTTCACAGTAAATGCATGAAGAGAACCACTAACCTTTTTACCGGCGTTCGATGTAGATCCTCCGTTGCGCTTTGACCACTTGCTTGCGCTGCTCCTTCCATAGATAACCTGCAATCAATACAAATACCAACTATACATGCATGCTACTTCTTTACTCAAGGGTTAGAAATCAAGCATAAATTCATCAAATCATAGACAATTCATACATTGGGACGGGAAAAGTATTCTTTTTATTAATGAAAATGAATCAACTTACAATCAAAGATGAGATCGACCACCTCTCCTTGAACCTGATCTTGGGATCCTCTTCTTTGTCCTCCAACTGCTTTGCGATAAATCTCCTTTGGCATGAGGAAAGGCTAAAGGGTTGGGACAATCGATTACGTAAATGGGCATAGTTTCTTCACTATAATTTTTCCTCTTCTAAATGGTACCCCTACCCCTTCTTTTATAGGCTAGAAGGAGCTAGGGTTTTGGACAAACCCTCGGCCATGCATGGTCAGGAGTTTCAGTTAACTGACCCATAGATTTTTGTCCCATCGGAAACTTTCCTTTTTTCATGATTCTGAAGGTACACGCGTGCTGTAGTGGGCCTGCTAGCGTGTACTTTGTAGATACACATTGGCTGTAGTGGGCCAGCTAGCGTGTACTTTTAAAAATGGAGTTTTTAGAAGAGTTGTTCAATAGTTTTTGGCAAAGAAGGGATATGATTTGGCCTGATGCCAGGTAAGCATTTGTGGTGCAATTTAGGGTTATAACAAATGGATCGTCATGGATCCTGAGAAGGTTGAGGCCATTAGAGAATTTCTAGTGCCAAGGAATGTAGCAGAAGTTAGATCCTTTATGGGTCTAGCGGGCTATTACAAAAGGTTTATCACATGGTTCTTAAAGATATCTCACCCTATCACTTCCTTGCAAAGGAAGGAGAAAAAATTTCAGTGGACTGAAGAGTGTGAGAAACGTTTCCAGTGATTGAAGCAACTGTTAACCAACGCTCCAATATTGAGGATTGCAGATCCAAATGTGGATTTCGTGGTGTGCACAGATGCGTGTAAAGAAGGGTTATGAGGACTTCTCAGTCAGAATGGATTTGTAATTTGTTATGAGTCCCGGAAGCTGAAAGAGGACAAAAATAATTATGCCACTCATGATTTGGAGTTGGCAACAATCGTTCACGCTCTGAGGAAATGGAGACATCACCTCATGGGAAGGAGGTTTGAACTCAGAACAGACCATAACGGTCTGAAATATTTGTTTGATCAGCCAACCTTAAATTCTAGACAAAGTAGGTGGCTGGAATTTCTGTGTGAGTATGACTTTGAGATCAAGCATATCAAAGGAAAGGAGAATAAAGTGGTTGATGCACTCAGTAGGAGGATGCATGAATTACATGCTACAACCATTAACATGTATCAGACTAATATTAAAAGCAGAATTCTGGAGGCTGCAAATGTAGATCTGCAGTACAGAGAATTGGTAGCCAAGATACAGCAGGGTAAAATGCCACAAAAGATGGAATTTTATAAATTGGAAATAGATGGAATACTACTGTACAAGAACTGAATTTTTGTACCCAATGTCCAGTTCTTGAAACAGATGATTTCGCAGGAGATGCATAATGTGCCTTATGCAGGGCACCCTAGATATTAGAAAACAGTAGCAGCAGTCAAGAGCCATTACTTTTGGCCGGGTATGAAGAGAGAGATCGTTGAATACATCGCCGGATGTATGGAGTGCCAAAAAGTTAAAGCTAATCATAGGCACCCAACAGGGTTGCTGCAACCTTTAACCATTCCTAAGTGGAAGTGGGAAGTAGTAATGATGGATTTTATTACAGGATTGCCCAGAACAACCAAGCTACATGATTCGATCATGGTGGTGGTGGACAAGCTTACAAAAGATGTCCATTTTATTCCACTGAAAACTACTCGTAGCTGATATTTTCGTGAAGGAAGTGGCACGATTGCACTGAATTCCTAAAACGATTGTGTCTGACAGAGACCCGAAATTCACCTTGAATTTCTGGAAAGGATTGTTCAAAGGATTCATAATGAATCTGAACTTTAGTACAACTTATCATCCTGAGTTTGATGGATAGACAAAGAGGGTTAATAGAGTAATAGAAGACATATTGAGAATGTATGTGATGGACAAACCATCAAGATGGGAAGACTACCCGCACTTGGTAGAATTCGCCTACAACAATGGGTATCATGCATCGTTGAAGATGAGCCCATTTGAAGTACTTTATGGAAGAAGGTGAAATACTCCAGTGAGTTGGGATAATCCAGCTGATAGAGTAGTAGTTGGGTTAGAGTTGCTCAAGGAGATGGAAGACCAAATGATAAAAATTAAGTAGAATTTGAAAGTTGCCTAGGATAGGCAGAAAAGTTATGCTAATAAGAACATAACCCACATAGATTTCAAAGTGGGTGATCATGTTTTCCTGAATGTGAAAGATAACAGGAGTTCCCTGAAGCTGGGAAGTTGCGCCAAGTTGGCAGCCTAATTTTGTGGGCCCTTTGAAATCATGGAAAGGATTGGGCCAGTTGCATACATGATTGCATTACCTACATCTTTGACTGTACATAATGTGTTTCATGTTTCATTACTTAAGAAATATATACCATATTCTAATCATGTTATCGATTGGAATGCGATTCAAGTGGAACCAGAAGGTGTCATGCAAGTGCATCCTATGCACATATTGGACAGGAAAAACAAACAGCTCCAGAATCGAGCTGTAGGGCTTGTAAAGGTCCAGTGGACCTGGTACAGTCCCAAGGACATGACATGAGAGCATGGATATGTTATGCGGACAGAGTACTCGCATCATTTTGAAAATTTTGAAAATCTTGCAGATGTAGTGTAAAGTTGCACCGAGGACAGTGCAAAAATAAGGGGAGGGGATTGTAATGTCCCCAAGGCTGAGCCCTGTTGTAAATCATGTCTATGAAGTATAAAGCTTGCATTATGAATTGTAATTATTTTTTATAGGCTGGTGAGCCAAGTTTATATAAGCTGGTGGGCTTATGTGTTATTAGGCCGGAGAGCCTAAGTGTTAAGGCCAGGAGCATGCTTTTGTATATGTAATCATGCAGAACATTAATAAAAATATAAACACCACTGCGTGCAGACCGACCACGATGAATGAGTGATGGGGGACTAATATTCCACATAGTGGGTAAGGGATTGGGGACTGGAAGGTTGGAAAGAGAGGCTAAGTGTTGAGCCTAGGGGCTTAAGTCCTTGGGAATAATATTTTAATATTATTCCAAAAATCCATGTGAAATATATTTTTTATTCTAAGTCCTGGGAGGGGCAACACATGCAACTCCAATGTGTGTTTAACTGGAACACATGCAGCTCCAGGAAGACAAGTGTCGACCTGGGCGCATGTGGTTAAAATCTGAAGCGTCAGCTGAGTTTGGGGTTCCTTGGCCATTCTGTTGTGGGCTGTCTGAAAATCGTGAATTGCCGTCTGACCTCTGCAAGCATACCCTCACGCAGCGCTGAGAACTAGAAAACCGAGACGTCTTCCTGAAGACCAAAACATCATCCGTCTGATTCCTTATTGGTCTGTGTCTGCCCTTGACATACTTGTGCACCATTAAGAGAACTGGTCAGGAGGGGAAAGTCAACTTGTGAGTTCAAGAACCTAGTCTATCCGCCATTGCAGAGATGAATTCGTACCCAATCTGTCTGTAGGTTTCCACTTTCTATTTTCCTGAGTGGGGTTGTGTTGTGGTTATCCTCACCATGCGGGAATTGAGTCGGAAGGGGCTGAAGAACCGAGTTTTAAGGCCCTTAGTTGAAGAGGTAGTTTGTCAGACCTGGGAGAAGTTATTTCTAAGTGAAGGAGTCTGCTGGGAAGTGGAATTCTTCCAGAGAGAGTCCAACACCAGCTACAGAGCTCTAAGACTTCCTAATCCATCCTGTTTCCGAGACCCAAAGAGGGAGGTGTAGCACTAATGGAATGTGCTTGTGAAGGTGTATACTCCCGGGCAGAACAAACATGTGGGGAATGAGAGTCCGTGAGTAGTGGGCGTAAGAAGGCATCCTGGGAAGAATCCTTCTGGTTATTCTGTACAGTTTTCCCTGTAACCGCAACCTAGCCTAGGATTCCTTACCTGGTGGAGCTTCATCCTAGCTCGGGCGTGACCTATTACTGAGAGTGATGAGTAGCGTGGTCTAACGCTAGGAGGTTCGTGGAAGGTTTGCACGTGGTTGGTGGAATTACCACAGTTTAAAAGATAAGTATCATCTTATGCTGAATATTATGTTTTGCATGCCTGTGATGCTTATATGTATCATGTATTCTGTTGTGCATATGAATTATTGTTAATGCCAGGGATTATTTATATTAGCAGTAAACTTGTGCTTACTCTAAGTTAAATGTGTTTAATTTGATTTAAATGCATGTTATTAATTAAGTATGAGAATGATGTTGTTCCGCACAGTAGCGTTACTCGACCAGTGGTTGACAGCCAGGGATGTTGCACCATGAGTGTGGGAACCTTGGTTACTAACAAGGAAAGAAGGCTTGGGTGCATTCAAGAGAAACTTATAGTTTCATATGTGCCAACTTTGGATCATGACTAACCTGTAGAATGAAGCATAGTTTGGCTGCAATAATGAACAAGGATGAATAAGCCATGTGGTGAGGATCTTGGCTAAGCTCCAACACACCATGGAAGAGTGCTCGTCATAAAGTGTGGAAAACTTGAAATCAATGCAAGGGTGCATTGGGTATGAATGTGGTCATGAATGCCGACACATTCATTAAAGTCAATTGATATTTGAATTACAAGTGAAAAGTTTGGTAAGCTGAAATGATGCATAGGTAAAGGAAGATTTGTTTTCCCATATTTAGATAGATGTGGTGCAATTGTTAGAATGCACAAGTTAAGAAAGATTGTGATGACATTTTAAATGTGGTGAGAATATATATATATATATATATATATATATATATATATATATACATGAGAAACTAATAGTTTTCTTGGCTGTGTAAAGAATGAATTGCAGGAAGAAAGAGTCTTGGATATGGAAATGTTGTAAGCCCATAAGGAAGACTGATTTTTTGAGCTAAATTGATATAGGGAGGAAAGTCCCATGCTTGTGAATCTAGTTCCGTGCGGAACAAATTTGAAAATAAATGAAGAAATTGGAAAATCTGTGGGTGACAGATTTGTAATAAAATTATGAAATTTAGGATTGTGATGATGTATAATGAAATCTGTATACCTGTGATACAGGTGAGAAGAAATATTTTTCTAGAAAGGACGGATGAAGGATATCCATCTGAAAATCATGAAGGAGGCCACTGTTGAGCCATGATCACCTGGAATATGTTGTGTTGAGGTAACACAAGCCGAAGGGACACCTCGATAGAGAAAGTATGAGGGATGACTCAACTGTAAGGATCAATAAATTCTCTGGGATTATTCCTAAGTGAGAAAACCTTGGAAAGGAAAGATGGATCACCAAAGAACTGTATAACAGAGAAGGGGATGCCTGAGCCTAGGCTTGGAGGGTGAGTGACCGGAAGCAAGAGGAGACTCTGATAGTTCTTGTAAACTATTGATTGGGATCATGCACACAATGGGTATTTCAAGGAAAAAAAGTGAGCCTGGATAACAAGACAACCATGTGGATACAAATCCACAAACTGCGCAGATAAGTATCGTGCTAGATTATGAAATTTTTCCTAGAAATTTTAAGCAATAGTAAAATGTTTTCGCATGAGACTATGATCAATGTGCTTGTTGTCCAAGAACTATTGAAGGCATGTGATGAATATTAAGAGTCTAAAAAAGGACCCGACCAAGAAAGAAGGTCAATACTTCTGAAGTGGCTAAATGAGAAAGGAATGACATGTGTTACAGAGAAAGAACACCGAGGACGATGTTACTTTTTAAGGGGGAGGGGATTGTAACAACCCTGTTTTCCCAAACTTGTAATTAATCATTAATTAGGATTACCATGATGTGGAATGGGAATAGTGTAAATGTATTATTTTTTAATTTCCAATAACTGACTTTGGGGGTGAATCCTTGAAAGTACTAGTCATGATATCAGTAGAGGAAAGAATGTGAAAACGATAAGAGAACAGTTAATAAGAAAATGACCAGTGGTTGAACCCTCAACCACCCCCATGAATGGAAGCATGTTCTAGCTACAAAAGGTCAGCCCAAACAGACCCAGAATGAGCCAGGTTTCCTTCTAACAGGAGGGAACAAGATAGGAGTGATATGCGTGCAAGGCACACAAGAGAATATAAAGAGAAGAGTGGAGAATGCGAGGAACACTTCAGGGAAGAATGAGCCAAAGGCCACAAGCTTGATGTTGAGGAAACATATGATAAACTTCATAGAGGCCACGAGAGAAAGAAAAAACTTGGAGAGTTTTCTTAAAATAGGACCTAAGTAGAAGGCCACAAGCTTGATGTTGAAGAATCACTTGATAAACCTCGTGGAATATGTGAAGGAGAAAGGATCGTTAAGAATTGACATGAATTCCCTGGTGATACCATGGCTTGGAATGGGGGTGGCTAGAGCACTAAGAATGAATTCCTCTTAGCCTATAGTTGGGTGGAAGGATGAACACCCAAAGTCAGTTAGTTGGCTACAACCTGTAATAGATAAGTATTCTCATATCATGTGTATTTACACTGTAATTGTGAATTAAAGTTGGATATTCTATGAATCTTGTAGGAATGCGTATGTTTTCTTGATGATTGGAATGTATCCATGGACCCTCTATCTTTTATTAATTGTGTATTTAACCAAGAAAGGAAATATATGGTTTGTATATGTAAATGCTCAAGCCCCGGGGCAACTCAAGTTAAAATAAATGAACTGTGATTTTGTCGACCTTGGGCATAGTTTCACGTGTTCCTGTCAACACTCCTAGTCATTTGAAGTCTCCTGGAAGAAGAAATCGATTAAGCTGAGGAAGGATAGTGAGATTCAAGTGTCTAAAGGGAAGATCCTTTCGTTAGGAAGACGAACGAATGAGGTTAGTTCGGGAGGAGACAAAGTTCTCCACGATCGTCAAATCTGGAGAAGGAACATGGGCGCTAACCCTTCGATCCCTTCAGACTTCCCGGGTCTGGATAATTGAGAATATTTGTTGTATAGGATGAGAATCCACCAAAGTCCCAAAGTCCCAACGGTAATCTGGGACGTAGATCTGAGGATGCGTGGGAACTATCCTGACCATGGGATCTACGATATAGTCATCTCGACGTTGACCACTTCGGGAGGACAGAGGTTTGGTAACACCAAAAATCCTGAAGTCCTGAATTTAATGTGGATCATGGATCTAAGGATCCCTCAGGATCCCTCATGAAATTTTGATCGTGGGGATGCATGTATCAACGTCGAGATCGTGTGGTGTCCCATGTGTCGAGTAACGACGTTTCCAAGTGTCCCTCTCAAAGTGGCATACACTGGGAGCCAAGGGACACTTGAACAAAAGTGATGAGCCATAGATATCTGGGGTCACATAGATACTCTCATACCATCAGACTAAGGCTGTGGTCACCCCAATGCTGACGGAATCTGGGAGAAAATAGGATTGTGCATCGCAAAAATCTCGAAGAGCCTAAGAGTCGAAGCAGATCTGAGTCGTCCAAGACAAGGGGATAGGTGTCGTCATATCTTGCACTCCAGAGATAATTCACTCCGAGAGAGTCGAAGTGTGAAGTCACAATGATATCCGAAGGCTGGAGTCCTGAAGTCATCCCAGTAGTCCATTGGAAGGGACACATGGCAGAAGACCTGCCATTTCATAGGAAAGTTACTTTAGGAGAAAAGGGAGTGTGTTGAACAAGAACTCCTGAAGGCCAGAGAACTGGAGTTCATCTGAATAATCCATTGGAATATGACACGTGGCATGATATCCATCACTTCATATGATTGGTACTCTAGAAGGAAGAAAACAGAGGAGCATTGACCGCAAGTTGCTCGAAATGGGGAAAAGGATGGATATTGACCATTGATCAGGGAAAACACGTGGCACTCGATATGTAACTCTGGGTACAGAGTACTTCGGGGACAAAATAATTTAGAGAGTTTGAACTATCGAACACAGAAGTCCTGAAGTGAATTAGGGTCGTCAAAATATCTGAGGACAGGCAAAGTCATACTGTGAAATTCATATATTTTCCACTACAGAGGATTCACGCGATGGTTGTCTTGGTGCATGTTGTCTTGGCATCTGGTCATAGCCTGTAGTCATATGCGAGTATATATGGATGGAAGAACCCGAAGAACTTTGGAGAGGATGTATTCCAACTTTGATCTCGGTTCAAAGCATGGTGACTGTGGCTGGAAGGCTATGGAAGAGCAGAATGTAATAGAGACCCTGAATGGGGGTTTTGATTCTCCTAAGAAGATTGAAATTTTGACACCCCCACCATGGGTGTATTACATAGTTCTTGGCTGATGTAAGAAGGATTTAAGATCCTTTCAATTTAACAATGGGTGTGGTGGGTATACCTATTGAAAAAGTATTGGCCAGAAGTGGAAGAGGTATTGAGGCGTCTTCCAGTTCCTTGATCCTTTCTTTCAACTTCATGTTTTTTGCTTCTATACCACTAATGGAGTCATCCAGAGAATCCTTGGTTGCTCTGTGAATTTTAGAAATTTGGGAAGGCTACATATCTCTTAGGTCAACCTCTAAACACGATTTTCCTTTCTTATTCTTCATATCACTTTTTTCAAAAATCAATTTCTTGTATTCCCTGTCAAATATAGCGCTCTTAAAAGAAAATGAGTCTTCTTCATTGAAGTTCTCATTCTCAATGATCTCCAACAATTAATTTTGGTGGGTCATGCTCCCTCGATGATCAATTGTGGGAAACATTTTCTCGATATCCTCCTCGAGCTCCATGTATTCAAGGGAGAATTTGTTGATATCATTTTCTATGGGGTGGTAATCTTCCTCTTGAACAACATTTTTCCTCTTCTTTCTCAGAGGAATCTTGTGCGAGCTCTCAATTTTTCTCGGAGGGGGATTATTTTCTCCTCCGCCGCTAGAACTACTATTGGTAACTTTCCTAGTTGGATGGGCCATTGGAGCATTGCTCCAAAATGTGGTAGTTTTAGGAGTAACAGTTGGTGACTGAGAACTCTTCTCACTAGGACTGTTATTGGATAAATCGACGAGTGCAGAGACAGACTCATCTTCCTAGATCCACCTAGATCTAGAACAAAACGAGACAGGACATGGTGCTTTCCCTAAGTTTAATCGTTGAATTTACTATCAAAGAAGAGATGAAAGACATACCTTTGAATTTACTACCATGGTTCTCTTGTGCTATTGATCCTGCAATGGAACACAAACCAACCAAAGTTAAAGAAACAATAGTATGTTCAATGAAAACCTATACATTTGATCAAGGAGTCATGTAATAAAATCAAAATGATTTAATGGAAAAGAAACATGCCACCATATTATATTAAGTAAAAGTGGAAGATACAACCAAACCGCCTTGATGTTGCAAGGTTCCCTTTTAGTGGTCCTTTTCTACAACACACACACTTGCTTCAAACTTGCGTGAAGATGACCCACAATAGCTTGATGAAACAATGGAGATCTCAAGCATAGATTGAAATAGAGTTCCTCACACGATCTTCAGCCTATTCCTTCATAATTTCCTTACTTGATCTTGCTTGCTTTTTTCTTCACCTTTTGCATGAGAAATCCATCATTATATAGGAGAAGGAGAGATGGTTAAAAAGATTAGGATGATCCCACCAAATCAAAGAGGCTAGTAGGATCCAAGCCATACGGATGCCACCTCATAATCTAGAAGATTCCCTTCTAGAATATTCATGGACTTCTTCCCTTTTCTCAGTCTTAAAATGCCTCCGCACCCTGTCTATAGAGCAACCTGCGAAAATTCTGCAAGCTACGTTAAGGACAACCTGCATAAATTAGGCATTTCTGCACTGTGTATTACTCTCAGCCTATGACGTCCTTCTAAAAAACAAGTTTTGTAGAGGGAGAAAACAATTACTTTTCTCATGCAAAAGATCCTTTTGAGAGCCTGAACATATGCTTGTAGAAACATCACTAGGGTGACCAAAATAATGTGTAACAAAATTTCCCCCAAAGTATGAGGATGGAATTCATGATAGCCGAAATACTTTTTAAAATGCGTGTGTATGTCGGGAATAAGGAGCACATCAATTGGGAACCTGCAAACAACCAAGCATCTGTGCAATATTATACCATTTCTGAGGTAGGCATTCCCATTCTTAGACTCCAAGTGATTTAACTCATGAATGTCAGTCATGGCCACTAATCATACATTGTGGATCTATGTTCAAGATTCTACATAGCCTCTAGGAATACACTGTGGATCTATTCTCTAGAAAACTCAAAATCGGACATATCCACGATACATACAAAGTGGATCTATGCATCAATACAAATCATAAATACTCCATCGCAACCTGGACCAAAATGGTGAGATCCAGGGTCATCAATCCGTCATCTGTAAGTATGAATATAGCCATGTGATTACAGGTGCTAAAGTCGAACATGGTAGAAACCACTTGATTATCGATCATTAATGAAAACTGTTAATAAGTGCGAGGTAAATCACCTTTGATGTCAATGACTCCCAAGGTACCTTAGTACAATCCATTGAATGTGAATAAATGAGTTGAAGTCAAACACTCGATGGAATCTCTTGATCAAGGACCAATGATGTGAATCCACTATCGAAAGAGACGAAACCTGCCATTGAGGCATGCAAACTCTAAGGTACTAAATGATTTCTAAGTATTGTTCTAGATGATGAGTTGAATTTGACAGAAAAAGACTCGTCACAGGACGGCCTTGATGTATCCCCCATCAATGATGTGAAATAAGTAACAGATTTAGGGTAGATCAAACTATGAAAATGATTTAACACTGACACAAGGAAGGCTGACATGGTAGGAAGTGATAACTGTAGATGGAAGACTCGATAGAGGGCTTGTTTGGACTTATCTTGAACATATGAATGACACAACAATGGTATTGGCAACATTGACTCAAAGACGACCCAAGATATGAAATTGCAGAAGGTCAAACAAGAGACAATTGGATTTCCCAACCCAGATTCAATGCCAAAAGGAGGAGGTCATGTTCAAGAGAGACTATTACTACCGCTAACACAAATAAAGAGACACATTTCTTTCCCAAAATTTCCCCCACCATTTCTGGCGAGTACCTCTTTATTTTTACGCAAGCTTGAGGAGGATAACATATTCTTGTTGATGTAATCTCATCCTTCGTACGAGTCCCTTAGAGTATGTTTAACGAACCCTAAGAAGGAGTGGTTCAGTTTTGTTAGCACTAGGAGTCACCTTCTGATTGCAAGGAAGGTAAGCCCAGTACGCATCAGATGATATGTGAAAGTATGAGTGTTTTTTGAAAGGTGGAATGGAAAAACTCGAAATGATAATATCCTCACTTAGAAACAGGGCTAACATGTAACAAAAAATAAGGTCTTGACTAATTTCAACCAGTAGTTTGGGAGTAAATGTGGATAGAAAGAAGACTTGAATGAGAGGAATGTAAGAGCTACTGCAAACATCAGGTCCACAAAATCCCAAAGGAAGAAAGTTTCTTAAAACAAGATCTTCTTGAAATTAGAAACTAAGGAGCTAAATAAACACCATGATAATAAAATGATCAAACATCCATCATATTATACCATAGTCATCCATATGAAGCATTCCAATATGAACATTTAGCATTAGAAGCAAATAGTCTGAAATAGGAGATGATTTCTATTAGTAAAAAAGTCTTAAGTCCAGTACATACTATATCACAGTCACTTTATAAAAAATATTACAGTTTCTTGGGAGCCTTGCTCTACCATCCGAACCCATTAAAGAAATTCATCTGTCTATTTGTAACAAGAAAGGGAGGCAACAACTGGAGGTACGAGCTGGCCTCTTTTCCTTAAAAATATCAAAACATTTATTTATTCTAACAACTAAGATAACAACCTATGCTATAAAATAGGGAAGTGTTGGTGATTAAACCCAATCATGCTTCTAACTGCTTTGATCCTCTTTTGCTGCTCAGCTCCTCTTTTTCCATGTGTCCCTTTGGAGCTTGTAGTTGTCCTCTGCACGCCAACTGCTACTTCTGTCATTTATTCCATCATTGACTTATCCAAAATTGTTGGCTTAGTCTTCCTAGATCCCTGGTGTTTGCTGGCTATTCCCTTGGGTAGAAATTCTATGTAGCGCCCCATAAAATGGAACAAGGAGAGAAGGTAGCGCCTATGGGTAGCGCCACTGTGTTTCATATGTGCAGCTACATTTGTCCTCTATTGCAATATTGAGTAGCGCCTGTGTGTGAACCTGCTCTCTGTAAGATATTATGCAGTGCATGTTGGTAGCACCTGTATGACAATTCTGTGTTCTGTAAAATATTACGCAGCGCAACCTACGCTGCGTCTGCATAAGGGTTTGGGTAGCTATGCCAAAAATGCAGTGTCTTTGACTCCTAAACGTGTGTAGAGTTGTTTATGTCCTTCCATGATGAAAAATCAATTTACTTAGGTTCTTTTACCACTGAGTGAAGCTATCACTTAGAAAAAAATTCCAAAATTCATATAGCTAAACACATATAAGCCTGTATAGGTGGAAAAACTTAGTATGTGCATATCAGTTAACCTTCCCAAGAAGGAAAAACTATAAAAAATGGGGTTTACCACTACCATATTCTTTTTCATTTTAATGCTTAGCCTCACACTCTTTCTGGTGGAAAGAGTGTCTCCAACTAACTCAATAGACTTCTTCTTCTTAGCACTGGTAGGATTCTTCCATATAGTTGTGCTCTCCTTAGCTACTGGTTTGTCATCTTCAATGGAATCCTCAACCAACACCTGTAAATTCTTTTGGGTTACTTCATCTTGGAAATGATTCAGTTCTGCCTTTAGCTTCCTATTCTGAGCCTAGAAACACTTGTTCTATATGTAGAAATTCTTCAGTTGTTTACGAAGAGGCAAATCCTTTCTCGCTGTGAACCTTGCCAAGTCCAGGGTATGGTTGTAGCCAATCATGAGCTCATTCATCTGAGCCAAGTGGACCTTGTCTTCTGCTTTTAGATGAGCTATTTCTCTCCTTGCATCCCTAAGCTGCTTAATAAGTCTTTTATAGGTCTAGTTGCCAAGGGGGTTGGGGACATGTGCAGTCTCAAGAGGCTTCTTCTCGTCCTTTTCTTCCATTTGTATAGGAGTTTCCTTGCATGTTTCATCACTATTCTCAAAACCTTTTCCTTTATGATTCTTCTCTTGCACATCGGCCTTTTCTTTATTCTTCATATGGTTTTTACAATCCTTCACAGGGATTTCATCTTCCCTCTCCAAAGGTATTTTGGTACCTTTACCCTTTATTTTCTGTACATGGGTTTCTTGTTTCTCTTCTACATATTTTTCAATGCCTTTCCCTTTCTTCTCATGTCTAGGGGTTTATGGTAAAGGTTTTCCTTTGAAATCCCCCTTACGATTTGATGACCTAGTGAAAGGTCTTTTACCTTTGATTTCAACTACTGGAGGAGGAGAGGGAAAGAGAAGCTTCTTCCCTTTTTTTGATGTCACCTTGGTAGAATATGGAACTTCCTCTAACCCTGGTGGAGGTGGTGGTGAGAAATATCTGTGTGGGGAAGGATAGATTTCCTACTCAACTTCCCTGACCTGCTTATTGATCTCTGAAATATGGTCTCTACCCTTTCTCTTCTTGTTGATCCCTGTTTTAGTACTGGTAGGTGATGAAGAGCCTGCAATCTGTGATTGGGGGGTAGGTGTTGGGTCCAGCTTGAAGTGAGAAGTGACCAAAAAATTCTCCCAGGAGATCTATTTCTTTCCCAACTCTTCAGAGACAAGCATCCTGATAAGTCCAGATTGGAAAAGATTGGAGTCCACATCCTTGGATTTGGCTTGCACTCTATATTCCATTTTACCTATACTTCTCAACAAGTAATATGGAATATTCATCTGAACCTTACCAGTAAAATGCAACAACAAACTTATGTGGTAATTATTGTTGAGTCTCTATTTTGAAATAAGATAATGCCCTATCTTACCCTATATCTAAGCCTTTTTGCCTCTGTTATAAACCTATACTGGACTATTCCCTCCCAAAACACATGCCTAATAGCTATGTCATGTCTACAAGAGGTACTTGGTGATTTAAAGCATTATTGTTTAACTTTCTTAACTTAATTCGATTGAAAGTGTTTTATTTTGTATAGTTCTAATAATTTGATTTATGAGCAGTCTATCCGGCACTACCAGACACCATGTAATCCGGTACCAAATCAATTCTGGTACCCAAGACAGTTTTTGATCCGGTACCAACTCCATTCTGGTACCAAGACGTGTGCTATTTCAGTACTACTTGCTATGTTCTACTCCGGTACTAGACTCGCAACTGTGTGCAATCCGGTACCAGAACCTCTGTTTCTAGAATGCGCCAGTTGGACCTGAATAATGGTGAATATTTCGAGAAGACAGTTGGATAGAAGCACTCGAGTCAGTTTTCCAGTTGCAAGAGACTCCATCGCTCATGCACTTCATGTCATGAGGATGGAGTCGATTCCTAAAAATTCGATGTAAAATCTTAACTGTGGAATTTCTTGAACTGTTTAATGTTTATCCATAGATATTGATAGTATCAGCTTACCTTATATAAGGAATGATGTATAGATGATAATATAGAGGGAATGTAAGCAATATATGGTCAGAACCATAAGATACTTATCATTGTCATGTATGAAGTAAAAGACTGTTGATCCAATTTACCAGTTGAATTAATACAAAAGATCTTTTATGTCAATTCTTGGATGTGAGTGAAAAGTTTTAGTCTGTTACTCCTTTAAGAGGTTCCTTGTTGGTTCGACAAGGGCCCACCACCCCAACTAAGGTAAACGTCCTTGTATACGTTATGTGTGTTTGTGTGGATAGTTTACAATAGTGTGTATGTGTGTGATTAGTCTTTATTTCAATTTTAGGATTAAGCATTGAGTTAATCATTTTGGATTGGTGTGAATAAGAAAGTGTTAGATCGAGTAGACATTTCATTCTCAGATGTTGAAGGTAGCTATCTCATAATTTGAAGTGTGGGACTGATATTTTGAGTTCATGATTTTAGTATCACAAGGGACTAGGAGACTTTATATTTCATCTTCATGTGCTATAATAAAGTCTTTTTAGTTATACTGAACTTCCCTTATGCTAGTTTGATTGAATTACATGATCTTGAAGTTGGCTTTTATTTCGAGAATGGTTGGAATTGATTGTTTTAATTGCTACAGGAGACAAGCTTCTTAAAACTCATCTTTTTAGTTCAAGCGCTTGAAAAGAACAGACTTGTTTCTCTGGGACAACATCTCTCTGATCGACTGTTTGTTTAAGTTCAATTATCAATTTTCTCTTCTAGGTTCAGAAGATACTTTGAAGTATTTAGAAATATTAGAAATAGGATTTTTTTGTTATTAATTATTTATTATATGCAACAAACTTAGGTAGGTTACTTGTTCTCGGCACATATGGTGTAACGACTCTTTCGATTACGAATCCCGGATTGATATTTAAATGAGTGTGAGATATACATTGAACATATTTACGCACCAACATTTTGGCGCCGTTTCCGGGGAGTTGTAAACGGTAATAGGTAGCATATGTTTTTGGTTTGATGAAGTATTGGATTGGATTTGAGGATAATATGAGGGTGGGGAGAAGACAGAAAGATGAAAGGTAAGAACCTGTGCATCCACTTTGGTGGGGTTGATCCAAAGTCAGGTTGTCCTCCTACCTCTAATTAGGAATCTGCATTTTCATTGATTTCATTTTTTTTATGAGTAGGTACAGGGATAATAAAGGTAGATTTATTGCTCCTAAAATCTAAGAAAAACTAGAAAAACAAACAACAAAGAAACCCCCCCCCCCCTTATACTAATTCATCGAAAAATCGTGCAAGAATAATTCTCAGAGGAGAGAGATCAAAGGAAGAAATTGCAACAACAAAAAAGGCACTAGATCTGAAGCCATTGTTCAGATTAAAGACATAAGGTAACAAGAAAGGGAGGCAACACTGGCAACCCCATCCAGAGGAGAAACTGGAAAAGAAGCATAGGTGGTAATAGAAGAGGTTGAATCTGTTGTTGGAAGGCCACACAAAACCTTGGAACAACCAGAGATACCAGGTAACCCGGTGGTGGAACCATCACTCAGTGGAGAAAATTCACCACCTCCCTACAGATTGCTTGGAAATATGGCAGAAGAAGAGGGAAACATAGCCAATGAAACAGAGACATTTGGATTCCCCATACTGGATATGGCTAGAGACATTGCTATGAAGAACATTCCATTATCTTCACTTCCTGATTTTTGAGGTATGTCTACAGAAGACCCCAACTCATTTTTATTTGAATTTGACATATTGTGTAGGAGCTATAGCTACACAAATAATGCTAAAAAATTAAAACTTTTCCCAGCCACACTAAAAGATTTGGCACTGCGGTGGTTCATGAGCTTAGGGGAACACACGATTTTGTCTTGGGATGGTATGAAGGAGACCTTCCTCCAGAAATACCAAGATTACTATAGACCTAGGGATGCTAGGAATGATATATTCAAAATGCAGCAATCAGAAGAAGAAATCTTAGAAGACTACCTAGAAAGGTTCTTATACAATTACCAAAAGACTAAGCAGTTTTCCTTAGATACAACTACATTTAGGACTGTCTTTCTAAAGGGTGCGAGGGACAATTTCATTGAAGTATTAAACCTCATGAGTTCTAGGGATGTATACCAAAATCCATTTGCAGACATAGTAGAGTATTGTAAAAGATACTCTCACAATCAAGCTAAAATGGGGAAAAGTATAAGGGACCCTACCAACAGAATTTCTAAACCCACATTCGGAGGTGTCACGAGGATTGAACTAGGAAATCTATTGGAAAATTTTAAAATATATATCCTACACACCATCAGTTCCCAACTAGATACCATGAAAATTAAAAGAAAACAAGAGGAAGAAAATGTTGTGTTAGCAATTTTCTGTCATCAGTGTAGGAGGAAACACCTTGAAAAGGAATGCCCCCTCAATGTTATTGAAATCTATGGTATTTTCACAGAGGACTATCCTACTAATGAATTCCCTTCTCTTCCCAGACTCAAGGACATGTTCAAGGGAGGAGGAGAACCTGAGACATCTTACCCCCCTAGGAGACTATGGAGACAACAAAACCCCAACATGTTTGCCGACCCAATTACACAATACCCCCAACAACAATGGGTACCCCCCATGTCTTATCCTCAGTGGTCGACACAAACCCAACCTTGGCAACAGGGGTGGAGAGGACCTATATATGGAAATGACCCCTTTCAACCAACAAATTTTCCCACCTATCCACAGTATCCTTTGAATATTTCACAGTTGCTCCTAGGTTTTAACCCCCCTGCTCTTCTTCCACCCCCACAACCACAACAACCACTTGCACTACCCATGAATCCAAATATGCAACAACCAATGCAAGCTGCACCCATCCAAAACCCTCCTCGACCTACTCCTATTCTTGCACAACCTATCCCTAACCCAAATAACAGATCGACACAACCTATACAAAATGTTGAAGTAAAAACCTTTGCTACATATGTAATAAAATCAGCTCCATTTAATGGAATTGAATTAAGATCAGGAAGGATTGTAAACAAAACAAATCCCACTATGGTCATTCAAGAGGAACACGGGCATAATCACACAAACCAAGAAGAACAAATAGATGTCCAAACGGTTCAAAGATAAGAACAAATGACTGATCCATTGAACGAAAAAAGAAACACTTAGGTACCACAAGAAATCCCTTCTCCCAACTCCCTTGCAGCAGAAACACCCCATGGAATGAATCCCCCTTACCCAGAAAGGCTGCTCGTAAAGAAAACTGAGGAACCTCTAGAACATAATCTAGAGACTGAACTTCGGAATATATGTGTAAAGATCCCACTACTACAGGCCATTAAATACATACCTATCTATGCTAAAATTGTAAGGGACCTTTGCATTAAAAATCCAGGGAGAAAGAGGAAGGAACCTCCTGTCATACGGGTGGTAGGGAGGTTATCCAAATTTATAAAAGAAATTCCTTCCAAGTATAGTGATCCAGGGAACCCGGTGGTAACCATAGAAATCAATGGTGTTTCCTTACCTAACACATTGATTGATCTATAGGCAACAATAAATGTGATGTCAATAAATACTATGAAAACACTGCAACTAGATCACTTAAGACCTACACAAAATTTTCTAGAGCTTGCAGATAAATCAGTCATCACCCCAACAGGAAGTTTAGATGATATAACAGTGACATTGGCCTCTTGGGAAAACCCTGTGGATTTCTTGGTAATCCATCCCAAATCCCCCAAACGAAGACACCTAGTGGTACTCGACTGACCTTGGTTGGCCACTGCTAATGCATTCATCAGTTGTCGATCTAGAGAAATGACAATTTCCAATGGCACTCAAAGTCAAAAACTTATCCTTTTTCCCCTCGCCCAACCAACCATTGAAGTTCCTCTCTGGTTGGAGAATCCTTATGGGGAGGAGGACTGTACTCAGCCCTTGTTGACACTTGAACAAGTAAAAGGAGTACAAGAACACTCTGAAGAACAAATCCTAAGTCTATTCTTGGCTGCTTCGACATGCATTGACTAACCCCAATCTTTCCCTAACTACACACACATCTTTAGCCTTAAATTTCAAGAAATTTGGCACCCTTCCACTTCTACAATAGCCACTCTTTCGCAAGTAGAGTAAGGGAAGGAATCTGTTGTCTAAGCTATAAAAATCAGTCCTAGGAAGTCCCTGTATATCAATGCCAGCCTAGAAACACATCAACAACAAATGCTAGTACAAATGATTCAGGGGCAATCCGATGCGTTTGCATGGGATTACTCTGACATGAAAGGGATCCACCCAAATACATGTATGCATCATATTTATACTAACAATCAAATTAGACCTATCCGACAACCCCAAAGAAGAATGAACCCAGCCTTGAAAGATATAGTAAAAGAAGAACTCCAATAACCCCTACAAGCCAATTTCATTTACCCTATATCAGATAGAAAATGGGTCTCCCCATTAGTTATTGTACTAAAGAAAAAGGGAAATGGAGGATTTGTGTGGATTTTCGAGAACTAAACAAGGCCACCTATAGAGACTACTTCCCTTTACCTTTCATAGATTAGGTCTTGGATACTTTATCTGGGAAGAGGTACGTTTCTTTTCTAGATGGGTTTAGTGGCTACAACCAAATACAAATTTCACTAGAAGACCAGGATAAGACCACATTCACCAGTCCTTGGGGAACCTATGCTTATAGGGTTCTCCCCTTTGGGTTATGTAATGCCCCTGCTACCTTTCAGAGGGTTGTCTTGGCTATTTTCTCTGATCTGACTAATGATTGTGTGGAAGTCTACATGGATGACTTCACGGTATATGGGGATGATTTCCAATAGGCATTGGATAATTTGAAGAAGGTACTAGTTAGATGTAAAGAGACCAACCTCTCACTCAATCACGAAAAATCAAGAATCCTGCTTACTGAAGGAATCGTTCTAGGTCACCACATCTCCGGTACCAGAATAAGAGTGGACCTTGCCAAAATCGACATTATTTCCCAAATTAATATCCCTAGTTCACAAAAGGAAATCAAAAGTTTCTTAGGGCATGCTGACTACTATAGGAGGTTTATTCAAAATTTTACAAACCTAGCTGCCCCCCTTTTCAAACTACTAATGAAAGATATTAAATTATGTTGGGATGAGAAATGCCAAATCTCTTTTGAAATCTTAAACACAAAACTTTCAAGTGCTCCTGCTTTGAGAGGTCCAAACTAGTCTCTTCCTTTCCATATTTGTACAGATGCCTCAGATACCGCTTTGGGATCTGTATTAGGAGAAAGGGAAGGGAAGATTCCTTATGCTATATACTTTGTTAGTAAGAACCTCTCACCTACTGAAGCAAACTATATTGTCACAGAGAAAGAATTTTTATCAGTAGTACATGCCATCAACAAGTTTAGACACTATATAATAGGATACGAAGTTTTTGTGCACACTGACCTCTCAACTATCATATTTCTAATGAATAAACCTGTTACAAATTCTAGAGTAACTAGATGGCTCTTGTTACTACAAGAATTTAATATCACTATTATAGATAGGCCTAGAAGAGATAACTTGGTTGCTGATTTCCTGTCTAGGATTATCCATACAGGTGACAATACTCCAGTAGATGATGATTTTCCGGATGAGAATTTATTTTCCATTTCTACTTTCACCCCTTGGTATGCAGACGTAGCCAACTATTTGGTAACCGACAAGCTGCCTCAAGGTATGAAATCCAGAGAAAAACAGAGAATCATTCATCTAAGTGCCAATTATATGTGGCATGAGGATACCCTATACCGAATAGGACCTGATTTGGTAATCAGAAGATGTGTCCGGGAAGATGAAATGAAGGATATATTCAGAGCCTACCATGATGGCCCATGTGGAGACCACTTTGCTGACAAAAGGACAGCTTACAAAATCCTACAATCCGGCTATTATTGGCCTACCATTTTTAAAGATGCAAAGAAATACATGGCTAGTTGTGATGATTGCCAAAGAATGGGAAAACCTACACCAGTCGATGAAATGCCACTCCAAGCCCAAGTAGTAATCGAACCCTTTGAAAAATGGGCCTTATATTTTGTAGGACCTATCAATCCCATGTCTGAAAAAAAAAATACATATTAATTTGCACAGACTATGTAACAAAATGGGTAGAAGCCAAGGCCCTGTATTCAGCTAATGAAAAATCTGTTGTAGATTTTCTCTTTGAGGAAATTTTCACTCATTTCGGGGTACCTCGAGAAATAGTCACTGATCAAGTGACACAATTCACCTCAAATTTGGTCAAGTTTCTTACCGAACAATACAATATTAGACACATAAAGTCTTCACCCTATCACCCCCAAGCCAATGGACAAGTGGAATCGACCAACAAAGTGATAGAGGCCATCCTCACTAAGACTTTTCAGATGCATCACAAAGACTGGGCTGATAGGTTTCCTGAGGCCTTGTGGGCCTATAGGACAACCTAGAGAAATACAACAGGCCATACACCTTATGAGTTGGTGTATGGGAAGCAGGTACTACTGCCCATAGAGTTTCAGGTAAAGACCTTCAGAATTGCCATGCAATTAGAAATGGACTCGAATGAAGCTTAAAAACAGAGGCTATTACAATTGAATGAGCTTGATGAGATAAGATATGATTCTCTACAAAGAACCACCCTGATACAGGAACAAAGGACCAAATGGCACGACAAATACATTAAAAAGAAGTCCTTCCAGCCAGGTGATTGGGCCCTCCTATATGATAGCAGATTCAAAAATTTCAAAGGCAAACTGTCTACCAGATGGATGGCGCCCTATGAGGTTGATACAATCTATGACAATGGTGCAGTAAGGATAAATAATATTGATGAAAAGCAGACTTCCCTTGTTGTAAATAGACATCGACTGAAGGTTTATCACAAACTTCTGTCAAAGGAGGATTTTGTCAAAAATGTTCTTCAGACTTCCAAAATGCAACTCGTAAGCAAGAGGGTTTTCCCTCCTATTGACCTACCGTAGTAATTTCAAATTGTATAAATTCATTTTCTGTACATAGGTGTGTCATGAGATGAAGTTTTTCTTTATTTTTAACTAGCAAAGGCAAAAGAAAATTTGGTGGTGTTCCCATGTAGATAAACAAATAAGGAGGAAAACTACCAGAGAGAGTCTTCTTTAAGTTTTTTAGACTCTTTAAAATTGAAAATACCAGCGAGAAGGAACTGGCCCAGGCTTGATAAAAATCCACGGGACAGTATAAAGAGTTTCCTTTAAGTTTTTCAGACTCTTTAAAATTGAAAATATCGGCGAGAAGGAACTGCCCCAGGCTCGATAAAAATCCATAGGACAGTATAGACAGTTTCCTTTAAGTTTTTCAGACTCTATAAAATTGAAAATACTGACGAGCATTAACTAATCTAGGCTCAATAAAAATCCACAGAAAAGTAGTAGTTAGGATTATTATTGTATTGTAATAAAAGAGGAAATGCCAGCAAAAGTGTGGTCACCTTGGTTCCAGAAGAGAAGGAGTTTTGTCATCTCAGTTACTGGTCATTACAGAGTACCCTCCTATTACAAAGCTTTCTTGCATTATTCCTCTATAAACTTTGGCAACTACATGGTTTTTTAGATGAATTTGACCACAGAACACCAACTATTCCTATAAATCACTGTCACCAGAATCAATGTCAAGACTTTTAAGCTCTAGAAAAAATTTCATTTTTGTGCTTACCTTCCATTGATGATCACCTCTACGTATGAAGGGCCACCCATATACCAAATGATCTCATTGTACCTATCCGGTACTGAATCCTATCCAGTATAAAAGAAGGGACCCCACGCTATCCCGTACCAAATACAAATTTTACACACAGGTAATCAGACACTCAGGTGATCCCATACCAGCTACAAATTTTACACACAAGTGATCTGACACTCAGTTAATCTGACACTCAGGTAATCCAGTACTTCGATGATCCCATACCAACTACAAATTTTACATACAGATGATCCGACACTCAGGTGATCCCATACCAACTACAAATTTTACACACAGGAGATCCGACACTCAGGTGATCCTGTACCAACTACAAATTCTACACACAGGTGATCCAGTACTTAGATGATCTAGTACTGGTAAGAATATGACATGTAACTTTCATCATGTTTCCAAGTCGCTGTCTAATTATTAGTGCGAGGACATACATATTCGACACTTTGTTTCATATTATTTGAAGGAATTATACTAAATATGCATTTAGAACATCTAATTTCTCTTGGATCATGACGTACCCTTGTTTTGTCACGAATCTCTGTAGAAATATTAGACCTCACCTCCATGAGGAGGAAGTGTCCTACAAAATATCAAGAGTGAAAAATCATGATGTCTTTTATCGGATCAAACGCATACTCTGTTAATCCCTAATATTGGCTCATTACCCCTTAATTGGGGCATATTAAATTAGTAATGTTATTTATTACCCCTTAATTGGGGCATATTATATTAGTAATGTTATTTTATTTATGTCGTCTTTAGGCCATTAGTTGTAATTAT
>ML793417.1:151014-175751 GCA_009831015.1 Picea engelmannii
TTGTACTTGAACATTTAAGTGGGGTAAAAGGAGGTTGCCCCCTCGAAGAGGCTTATTATCTGAAATTATCTCTTTTTCAAGGCGTTGAGTACTTTTCCTGAGGTTTTTCTATGCTATATTGATGTTTGGTTCTTAACATACTCCCTCTGTCTATCTGATAAATAAATCCCATGATTTGTTGCCATACTATATGAGACGACACGAACCATGAATCACAACATATCGAGTAATGATCCTAGCTGATTTCATATGCACGAATCCCAATCATCACGACCACATCCTTTCGTGAATATCGTCTGACACCAAGCTTCCCACAAATCTAGAAACCATTAGTAGATCTGACTTACCTCGCCATATCATCATGAGTATCGACATGACCGTTGTAATCTACACTACCATTCATAAACACTCCTCTAGATGGATCTGCCATCCAAATGAGAGTTATTTATTGTTGTTGTCACACCGTCTACAGACACCCTATGCCTTTGTATCCCTTGTATGTTCCTCCCAACCGATATTCTATCATCCGGTACTCAATCCTTGACCCTCTATCCGTGCTTTATCTGCCCGAGAGAATTGTTTAAACTAGCATGGGGGTCGACAAGCATGAGCCCATATTTCAAATATACAAAGAAACAACAGAATATCAGGCTTGTAAGAAAAAATATGAATAGGTAGGGTGGGTGACATTCTTGGAGAAATTTAAAGGCCATCATGAGGGAATTTCTCTCGTCTTTGCACAGACATATGATGGAGAAAATGTGCAGCTTGGGGATGTGAATTTAACAATTACAGAGGCCACTATAGCAGAAGCTATGGGTCTCCCGATGGCTAGAGAAAAATACTTTAAGAGAGTGATCGTTGACAAAAACCTTTGTCAACAATTCCTCAAGACAAAACATCACGACCCAGATTGGAACAAGGGCATCCCTTGAAGCTACATCAAAGAAGAATATTGGACAATGCTTATAAGTTTGCAGAAATTCCTCACCTGCGAGGGAAGGTATGTCGTGACCTTCATTTATCATTTAAATATTTTATCACATTTCGAGGGAGGACCAGAGATTAATTTTCCCCACTTTTTATGGATGAGTTTAAAGAAAATGGCAAGAAGGGTGAGGTCAGTTTCCAAGAAACCTGAGACTAGCCTTCATCATCACGGTTTAATCAAACTTCTGGTTGTTGCTGCTTTAAAAACACAAGGGGGTAGTTGGAAGTAGTTACTCCAACAAATTTTCGCTCAAGAAAAATCCAAGTCGGTCGAGACAGTGGAGGTAGGGACACACAGTGAAGGCTCAAGCAGAAAAGAAAAGAAAGACAAAAAAATGACATCAGGAGGTAAAGAACACACTGTTATGCCCAACTCATCTCAGTCCATTGAGAAATCAGTGACATAAAAGTCTGTCATAGGGGAAACTGTTATATCAAGAAAGAATACATCCACTCAATTCCATAGAGTAAGTTCTAGTTTGGTTCAAAGGGGTAAAAGACGAAAAGAGGGCTCAGAACCATGTGGTCAATCGGATAGCGTTCCTGAAACAATTCTGGAAATGTCATCAGAACCATCCAGTCAAATAGAGAAGACCCCTGACTTCCATTTACAAAGAAATAAAAAGTATGCACCAGCTAAAGCGTCTAGCTCTGTCCTGCACCCTAAAGATCAACAGTCACAAAATAAGAAACAAAAGAAGGAGGAGACAAATCAACAAGAGATTTTACTAGAACCAGCTATAAAACCCCCTCTGAAATTATCTAAAGAATTGAAAAGTATTTCTGAAGTTACTCGACCTTCCCAAAACTCAATTGGTGAACTGAAGGAGACCGCTAAGGTGACCAGTAAAAATAGAAAGAAACTAGAAGGAAAGGAGGCACAAGTTCTAGAGCCCACGCCTCAATCTTCCAGGTTAGGAATATGGGTTTGGCAGCAGAAGAAAACCCCAGAATTTACAATTCAAGGTCGCAAGATAAAAGTCAAGTCAACATAGGAGGAATAGGTGTCCAGGCCTGCCCCTATCAGTAAATCTAAGAAAAGGAAACTGTTTGAATAAACTCCTACCCCTTTCAACAAGTATAAGAAATCATCGCCACCCATAAGAAGGACCACCAAAAGTATGGCCAAATAGGTGACAATTCCAAACATACCTTTTCCTCAAAGAGAACCTATGGATATTCTAAGTTCTCCAGAAAAAGAGAGTGGTTGGGGAGCTAACACGAGAGAAACAGAAGGACTGATAACAATAAGTGAGATAGAAGGGTTGGTAACAAAGACTTTGATGGATTTGAGGAAAGGAGAAGAAGCTCGAGAGGTGGTAACTCAAGAAGCACTCACACCGAGTCCAGGCAAGTCCCTGAGCAGATGAAAGATGATAATACAGGTTTTGAGGAGTCTGAGGAAATAAAAAGAAGCTTGAGAGATGGTGTCCGAGAAAGTACTCACACCAAGCCCAGAAAAGTCCCTGACTGAACAAACATTATTAATAGAAATTGAGAGATTGAAGCAAGAAATTGAAGAATACAAAATATTGGACAGGCATATCAAGGCAGAGAATGCAGAATTGAAAGAGAAACATGCAGAGGTATCTACCAAACTTAACAAGGTCTTGCAATTGATCCATTACACTAGGGTGATCAAGAAGGAATTGAAGAGTGAAGCTTCTAGTGTTAACATCTTGCAATTTGAGGAATGACAGAGGAGGGTCCAATTATGCAGAAAGTTTTTGGGTATCAGTTTTTGATAACGTTGCATGAGGACATGCAACATCTTCAACATGGGGGAAATGTTGAGTCTCTATTTTGACATAAGATAATTCCCTATCTTACCCTATATCTAAGCCTTTTTGCCTCTGTTATAAACCTATACTGGACTATTCCCTCCCAAAACACATGCCTAATAGCTATGTCATGTCTACAAGAGGTAATTGGTGATTTAAATCATGTTTTTTTTAACTTTCTTAAATTAATTCGATTGAAAGTGTTTTATTTTGTATAGTTCTAATAATTTGATTTATGAGCAATCTATCCAGCACTACTAGACACTGTATAATCTAGTACCAAATCCATTCTGATACCCAAGACAATTTTTGATCTGGTACCAAATCCATTCTGGTACCAAGACGTGTGCTATTCCGATACTACTTGCTCTGTTCTATTCCGGTACTAGACTCGCGACTGTGTGAAATCCGATACCAGAACCTTTGTTTCCAGAATGCACCAGTTGGACCTGGATAATGGTGAAGATTTCGAGAAGATAGTTGGATAGAAGCGCCCGAGTCAGTTTTCCAGTTGCAAGAGACTCCATCGCTCATGCACTTCGTGTCATGAGGATGGAGTCGATTCCTAAAAATTCGATGTAAAATCTTAAATGTGGAATTTCTTGAACTGTTTAATGTTTATCCATAGATATTGATAGTATCAGCTTACCTTATATAAGGAATGTTGTATATATGATAATATAAAGGGAATGTAAGCAATATATGGTCAAAACTAGACAATACTTATCATTGTCATGTATGAAGTAAAAGACTGTTGATCCAATTTACCAGCTGAATTAATACAGAAGATCTTTTATGTCAATTCTTATATGTGAGTGAAAATTTTTAGTCTGTTACTCCTTTAAGAGGTTCCTTGTTGGTTCAGCAAGGGCCCTCCAACCTAACTAAGGTAAACCTCCTTGTATACGTTCTGTGTGTTTGTGTGGATAGTTTACAACAATGTGTGTGTGTGATTAGTCTTTATTTCAATTTCAGGATTGAGCATTGAGTTAATCATTTTGGATTGGTGTGAATAAGCAAGTGTTAGATCGAATAGACATTTCATTCTCAGATGTTGAAGGTAGCTATCTCATAATTTGAAGTGTGGGACTGATATTTTGAGTTTATGATTTTAGTATTGCAAGGTACCAAGAGACTTTATATTTCATCTTCATGTGCTGTAATAAAGTCTTTTTAGTTATAATGAACTTCCCTTGTGATGGTTTGATTGAATTACATGAGGTTGAAGTTGGATTTTATTTCGAGAATGGTTGGAATTGATTGTTTTAATTGCTACAGGAGACAAGCTTCTTAAAGTTAATCTTTTCAATTAAAGTTCTTGAAATGAACAGACTTATTTCTCTGGGACAACATCTCTCTGATCGACTGTTTGTTTAAGTTTCATTATCAGTTTTCTCTTCTAGGTTCATACGATAGTTTGAAGTATTTATAAATATTAGAAATAGGATTTTTATGTTATTAATTATTTCCTATATACAACAGACTTAGGTAGGTTACTTGTTCTCGGCACATATGGTGTAATGAATCTTTCGATTACGAATCCCAGATTGACATTTAAATGAGTGTGAGATATACATTGAACATATTTATGCACCAACAATGATACATGGTGTTAAGTATCCCTTCACAAATAAAATATCTCTGTATGATTTTCAACATTTTGTCAAACTGGTTAATCAATTGATTCCTTGTCACACTCTTAGATAAATTATTGGCTTGGTATTCAGGCTTGAAAAGATCTTTAATGAAAGGTGAACTCAATACCATGGCCTTGAACCAATTTTATCTTGAAATGGGGATGCTTGTTGCAGTTGAGATGGAGGCTTTAGTCACCTCAAATTCCAAATCTCCAACTCTCATTTTCTTGCCATCAAAATTTAGTGCAAATTGTTTTTCTACTTCTGAGTGGCCTCTATGTATGTTTTGGCATAAAGAGAGGCATCCTTCTCTTCGAAACATTTCCCTTGCCATGGGTTCTATGTCAAAAAGGCGCATGTCCACAGGTTCTGTTCGAACTATCTTGCCACCTTTGTGTGATTTCTTCGACTGAGGGGTCTCCATGACTCAGAAAGAGGGTTCTTAAGAGGCTGTAAGGGATTCTATTGACCAAAAAACTTCAATTCAAGTCTCAAATGCACAAGGATAGCCCTCCAAATTAACAGTGCTTAGAAAATGAACTTGGCTATGAGAAATGGAACTTCAGGCTTATACAGGTTTTCAAAGTGTAGACTATGAGGAAGTAATTCCAAAATGACTCTTTGTACAAGATGAAAAGAAGCAAAGGATAATCAAAGAGGTTTGAGAAACGCCCCTATATAGCGCAACACATACACAAAGGATAGGCTATTTCAGGCCTGTGACTTTCAAAGGCTATGACTAACAACAATAATCAGACTATGGATACGAGTGAATATGTTTACAGGAATGAAAATATGGCTCCCATACTACCCTGCAAGCTTAGAAAACTGAAACCTGAGCACAAATCTCCTATGAAAATTAATATGCGAAGGAGGTTGCACAGGATACATCTGAAGTCGACAACTGTTGAGCTCCTCAGCAAGATCTTAGAATGAGATTGAGGAAACTTTGGCCCTGAAATATCTCACAGCATCAGATTTAGTGGACATGTGATCATCTGATCTGAACTGGTAAACTTACACAACGCATCACTACTGAACTTTTCAAATTTAGAAACCGTTACCAAGGATCATAAATGCAAGATCTTTTGAAATCATTTCAACCGAATTCTGGCACTGAAAACAAGGGTTAAGGTATCAGTCGTGGCAATCATGACTTGGAGTGGATGAATGATAAATGTGACAGGCGCTACAGAAATGCGTGATGAGTGGGTAGCGCTCTCCAAATAAAAAAAAAATGATTGGACAGGTGAGTGGGGATGATGAGGTATGCATGCGAGGTCATGAGTGAGGAGAGAGGTGTGTCACATCAGCCTGGTCATGGGAGGTATCAACTTAGGGATGAATCATGAGAGGGGACATAAAGAATAGACCATGAGCTCATAAGGGTTGAAGGACCAAAAATTGAATTGTGGATCAGCACATGAGCTATGACTCAAAGTTTTAGTCATCATAAGGGGTCCTATCATAAATAACATTTAATGGATGAGAAATTTATTTTAAAGAGAAAATAAGAATCTAAGGTTTTTTTTTTAATTTTTCTTTTTAACAAAAACAAACTAAGAGACTCAAGGCGACTTAGTGTGATAACATTGGCTCCACAGGGGATGACATGCCCCATGTGGGCTGCCAAGAATCAATATATTTAGTGCCTTATCCTAGGGCTCTGGGGTCAGTTATTGGAACACAAAAATAAAATAAAATGATATTTACAATGATGTAAAGAGCCACTCCAGGCTCAAGAAAAGTACTTTTTTAGGAAATGCCCATTTACAGGGCCACCAAAAACTTCTTCATTCTCCATATTCTGCAACTTGAAAGTGTTATTAGGGAATAAATCAGAGATTTTGAAAGGATCGATCCATAAAGCTTCAAATTTACCATGCTTGCCTTTATCCTTACTCGGTGCATCCCACTTGAGCACCAGACCACCCAATTGGATCCTTTTTTTTCACCTTCTTGTCAAATGCCTACTTGATCTTCAGTTGATGATCATATGATTTATCTACCAGTTGTTCCCAGGTCTTCTACACTTCAACCAACTGCTGAATCCTCTTGATCATATCATCCGACTCCCCTTGATGATCTTGGAATAATTTTTCCACAGGCAAAGCGAGTTGAGAGGGGAAAACAGCCTCAACTCCATACACCAAATGGAAAGGAGAAAGGCCCAAGGCCCTCTTTGTTGTCACTCTGTCAGCCCACAAAGCAAACTTGCATTTTGAATCCCATGCCTTTTTGTTATCCTCCAACAACTTCTTAACAATCTTTATAAGGATTTTGTTTGAGGATTCTGCAAGCCCATTTCCCTGTGGGTAACAAGGGGTTGAATGAATCAATGTGATCCCATATTGTTCATAGAACTGAATCAATGGCTCAGCCTTGAAATATGCAACATTGTCAGTGACAATTATGTTCGGAAAACCAAACCTCGCTATAATGTCTTCAAGGAAACCAATGATCACCTTGTAAGAAGAATTCCTGGTAGGGATAGCCTCTATCCACTTAGTGGAGTAATCTGTGGCAGTCAATATCCATCTATGTTGGCCAATGGAAGTAGGATGAATTTCCTCGATAAAAACTAAGCCCCATTGTTGAAAAGGTCCTGAAACTGTTACGGGCTTTAATGGCAAAGACTTAAGCTATTACTTTCTAGAAAATTTCTGACATTTAACACATGCTCTGATGTTAGCACAAACATATGTGAACATACTAGGTGAAAAATACCCAGCCCTGAGAATCTTATAGGTAGTAGTCCTCCAAAAATGATGCCCCCCACACAAACTGTCATGAAAATCAGACATAATCCTTTGGGCCTCTTGTGGGTCTAGGCATCTCAACACCACTCCCAATGGATCCTTCCAATACAAAATTTGATCAACCAAGCAATACTTTATCGAATTGAGTTTTAATGCTCTCCCCTTGTTCTTTTCCATACCACTTGGAGGTTGTAGATTCTGCAATAAAAATATAATGTCCTTGTATCAACTGCAATTTTCCAATGCAAGGATGGCTTGAGCACCTCAGTTGTTTAATTTAGTCTGCTTCTTTTCTAAACATGAGCCAATGAAATTTACTCCCAACGCTGAGCAATTTGATTTAGCCAAAAACTTGGATAAACCCTAGCCCTTGACCAATTTGGTAGGCATGATTTCTAAATCAAATTCAAGGATCTTAGCAATCTATTTGCTGCGTTTTCCATCAACATCAAGCTAAATAAGAATTTCTTTTACAACAGCTGATGGAACATAAGAAATAACTCTTGAATGCAACACATAAACTCTGAAGGACTTAAGAGCTTTAACCAGTGCATAGGCTTGCTTATCCATAATGTCATATTTTAATTCTGCATCTCTCAAAGCTCGGATGAAAAAGGCAATGGGCTACTCTAAGCCTTCAGAGTTCTTCTGCAACAAAACTACTGCTACTGTATCAAAAGAGGCAAAAGAAAAAATAAGAAAGTCTTTGGAGTAGTCCGGGCTGACTAGGACTGGGGCTTCTGTCAAAGATTTCTTTATTTGATCAAAAGAACTACGAGCCTCAGTATTCCACTTGATTTAATTATCTTTCCTCAACATGGCTGTGATATACTTAAGAAACTCAGCAAAATTTGACACAAACCTTCTCAAGAAATTAACCTTTCCTAGAAAAGTTTGAACCTCCTTTTTAGATCTAGGCAGTGCTAAGGTTAGCATGGATTCAACCCTACTGGAATCAATCCTCACTCCTTTAGCTGACATGATATGCCCCAATAATTTTCCTTCTTTCATGGTGAACAACGACTTTTTCATATTCAAAGAGAGGCCAAATTCTTTGCATTTTAAGAAAACCTTTCTTAAATGATCACAGTGCTCTTCATCATATTGAGAGAACACGATTATGTCATCTAAGTATATAACAACAAACTTGTCCTTATCTCCAATAAATGTTATGTCCATAGACCACTGAAAGGTCACCCTTGCATTCATCAAACCAAAGGGCATCTTGGCGTACATGAATGTACCCCAAGGAGTGGTAAAAGTCGTCTTCTCTCTATCCTCTGGCAAAACAAAAATCTGGTTGTAGGTAGAAAAACCATCAACCATAGACATCCTGGCTACAGCTGTCACCCTATGTAATATATGCTCCATCTTGGGCAAAGGGTAATTATCCTTTTTAGAGCTTCTGTTTAGATTCCAGAAATCGACACAGAGTCTGATTTCTCCATTCTTTTTCCTCACGGGAACCAAATTAGCCACCCATTTGGAATATCTCAAAGGAACAATAATTTTTGCATATAAAATCTTTTTTACCTCCTTCTCTATGACAGGAAATAACATAGGATTGATTTGCCTCAACTTTTTCCTGAAGGGATTAGTCTCTTCTTTTAATGGAATCTTGTGCTCTATAATGTTTGTGTCATAAGTTCAGAGATCTTCATAAGTCCATGCGAATACATCACAAAAATCCTTCAACAATTTGACATATTCAACCCTCTTCTCTCTTGATAGGCTGCTTGACAGCTTGACATATTTTGGATCCTTCTCTGTTCCCAAATTGCACTCAGTTATATTAGCATCTTCAGTAGACACTTTCCCTTTTACTGCCACATCATTTTCATCAAATAATTTTTCCAAAGGAACTAGTGCTTTTGGAATATGGTTGCTAGGTAGCTGCACGACATGATGATTAGCAATTATGTTAAGGAAAACATCAACATGTGGAGTAATTTCAGAATCAAGATCCTGATCAATTTGTAATGCAAAAAATTCATCAACAGACTCAAGAAATTTTTTAAGTTCTAAATCATCTTCAAACACCTTCCAATATTTGACATTGTCCAGTATAGAAGGAATGTATTTGACTTCTACATCATACTTGAGTTTTGGTAGTATGGGTATCCTGAAATTTCTTGTTGATACAACCACAAAATTCTCTTCTCGTGGAATAAAAGAGATGTCATACTCAGAGAAAAAATTCTCCACTAGGTCCCATACTTCATTTCTATAAGATCTAAGCCTAGGGTGCTTAGCTTGGCAAATATTTTTGGTTTGATGGACTATCAATTCAGCATCTCCAAATACTGACAATTTTTTAATCCCCATATCCTTTGCAGCTCTCAAGCCCAAAACAAGAGCTTCATACTCTGCCACATTGTTGGTAGTTTCAAATTATAGTTTGTATGACAAAGATATGGTTTCCTGAGTTGGTGAGACAAAGAGCACTCTAGCACTGGCACCTTCCTTAGAATAGGCTCCATCAAAGAACATCTTCCAAACATAATTGGTTAGAGGAGGTTCTTCAGACAAGGTAGCATATTTTTTTTTTACTTCAAGAGGAGTTTCAGGAGCATCAGTGAGCTGCAAAATGCTGGACCCCAAATCGGTATTAAGAGAAAAAACAAGATGATTAGCAGGGTTTGATTCATCACTAATAATGTAAGCCAGCTGGGATTCTCTGTAAAGTCTTCTATGCTCCCCACCAAACACCGGGATAGTTTCATATGAGAGATCCATATTCAAGTTTCCTCCAAGTCTTTTTATGCAAGACCTTGACAAGAGCATGCAAAACTTGGGAGGAACATCAACTACCACAACATCCATAAGTATACTTTTCATGGGTAGCTAAAATAGAGTCACAACCATACCCTTAATGACCCCCAGACATTTTACTTTCCTAGAGTCGTAAGAATATAAGTCATGATAGGTTTTGGTGATTTCTAGTCCAAGTTCATCCATAACATTTTTTGGCATAAAATTATGGCAGGCCCTTGAATCCAAAAGACAGTTATGCAACACCTTGTCATGAATATTGAGAGAAGTATAGAAGGGAGGGGATGAGTCATATTTGTCTTCTATCAAAGGTCCTAAAATCACAGCTAGTTTTTCATCTTGCAGATTTATTGAATCAGTGGAATTAGGAGAGGCATCGGGCTGTAACATTTTGGTCAGATATTTTGTAAATTCTTCATTATTTATCAATTCCAAAAATGGTATAGGGATCTTAATTTTCTGGATCTCATTCTCAAAACTGTAGGAGGGGAAGGCTTCAAAATATCTTTGGTTTCAGGAGGAGGATTTCTGATTAGAAGTTGTGGGTTTTGAGAATCTTTTTCCTTGCTGCTCACTGTCACAGTCTTGGAAGAATCTTCTTTCTGAATAGGCTGATTAGGGGTGACACTTTTTTCTTCATTCTTCTTAGATCTCAGATTATATATACTAGCATTTTCCTTCATTTGTTCTCCCTTTCTTAACTCATTGATTTGAATATCCATTAAAGATTGCTCATAAGAGGATTGAGTCAAGTGTGGGGATGGGGATGAATCACCTAAATAGTGGATCTCAGGATCAACCTCTACCTCCTCTTCTTATTCATCAACAACCAGATTATTCTGAAAATGAGCTTGAATCCTCTGATCATCTCTCTCTCTGTTTCTAGGATCTCTAGGAAAGATTTGGGGAGTATTGTTGGGTCTCCTTAAATTACCTCTATTTTCAGTGTTCTGAGCATTTCTATATGGTTGTCTTCCTTCTAATTTTAACTTATCGATCTCAGTAGAAATGAATTTTACTAATTTGGTCAACTCATCTACCTGTGAATGAACAACAGGAGAGTCATAAGTGGAAGCTTCAGATCTGGTTTTCCTCCTATCTCTGTTAGATTTCCCCTTGAGCTTATCTAAAGCAATTATGTTGGATTCTACCTCTAAGGCAACATCCTGCATCTGAACTAAGGAAGGTGACCTTCTCTCTCTCAATAGAAGGCAAAAATTAGAGTCAAAAGCACTGGCATAAGTGATTTTTTCCATGGTTTCGGTGGGTTTGATCTCATCAAGGATCTTCTTGTACATTTTGTTAAACCTTTTAGAAAATTCAGAGAAAAACTCTCCTTCTTTCCGTTTCAAAGATCCAAATTCAGTGATATGATACAGAAAATCCTTTTTGTCACCCTAGTGCCTCAAGAAGGCTTCATCCAATGCCTTAATACCCATGATGGATCCAGGGGCCAGACCCATAAACCACTTCCTAGCTTCACCAAAAAGGCTTTGGACGAAAACCCTCATCCAAACATCTTCAGTTTCAATATTTTGGTTATCTGCATAGCTATAGAAAGTAACAAGATGTTCCTCAGCTGTTATATCTTCTTTTCCAGTAAAATTGGGCATGTATTTAAAATAATATCAAGGGGAAAGAACATTCATTGGATGAGGCAAGACTAGAGGAGCATATCTTGCAGCCACTATGGCATCCATCCTATTTGCAGGGGGGTTAACAACTGCCATTTGATTTTGGATTCTAGGTGAACAAGCAGGAGAAGGAGATCTGGTTGTGTGAAGATTAGGAGAAGGAGAAAAGGATAAAGGGGAGATTTCAGTCTTCACAACAACGGGTGGAGTCTTGGAAGAGGATGGTAAGGTCTAAGAAGGAGATGAAGTTCCTACTTCTTTGGCAGCTAAAGTTTTAAAAGAGAGAGGTGTAGCAAAACCTAACGTCGGGAAATCTTCAAAACTATGAAGACTGAAACACTTCTCAATATCAGGGGAGGAGAATATATCAATGTTTTCTTCTTTCAATTTAGTTTCAAAGGTAGAGTATTCAACAAGAAACTCTTCAAAATCTATCTTTTTAGATACTTCAATGAAAGATAAAGGAAGCTTACTTGATAAAACAACTGGAGTATCAAGAGTGGAATAAGGAAACTGACCAAAAGCACTTGTAGTAGCAGCAAGAAATCCTTTTTTAGAAGCTTTTCCCTTCTTTTTTATCTTCTCTGGGTCAGCCTCAGGTGGAACCAAAGGTAACTATGGATTTTATCTCATATGTTTGCCTTTAGGTGCCAGAGCTGGATCAATGGAGTCGCCAACTAAAAGATGAAATATTCAAAATATTAAGTCCCAATGCACCTTGAGAGCTAGTAAGAATTGTCGTTCTATCCCAGGGAAAAGTCTTCAAATAGTTCCTTGACAACGGTACCAAAACTTTTAGCACTAGGAGTCACCTTCTGATTGCAAGGAAGGTAAGCCAGGTACCCATCAGATGATATGTGAAAGTATGAGTGTTTTTTGAAAGGTCGAATGGAAAAACTCGAAATGATAATATCCTCACTTAGAAACAAGGCTAACAAGTAACAACAAATAAGGTCTTGACTAATTTCAACCAGTAGTTTTGGAGTAAATGTGGATAGAAAGAAGACTTGAATGAGAGGAATGTAAGAGCTACTACAAACATCAGGTCCACAAAAGCCCAAAGGAAGAAAGTTTCTTAAAACAAGATCTTCTTGAAATTAGAAACTAAGGCGCTAAATAAACACCATGACAATAAAATGATCAAACATCCATCATATCATTACCAGAGTCATCCATATGAAGCATTCAAATATGAACGTTTAGCATTAGAAGCAAATAGTAAAAAATTCTTAAGTCCATTACATACTAGATCACAGTCACTTTATAAAAAATATTACAGTTTCTTGGGAGCCTTGCTCTACCATCCAAACCCATTAAATAAATTCATCTGTCTATTTATAACAAGAAAGGGAGGCAACAACTGGAGGTATGAGCTGGCCTCTTTTCCTTAAAAATCCCAAAACATTTATTTATTCTAACAACTAAGATAACAACCTATGCTATAAAATAGGGAAGTGTTGGTGACTAAACCCAATAATGCTTCTAACTGCTTTGATCCTCTTTTGTTGCTCAGCTCCTGTTTTTCCATGTGTCCCTTTGGAGCTTGTAGTCGTCCTCTGCACACCAACTTCTACTTATGTCATTTATTCCATCATTAACTTATCCAAAATTGTTGGCTTAGTCTTCCTAGATCCCTGGTGTTTGTTGGCTACTCCCTTGGGTAGCAATTCTGTGTAGCGCCCCCTAAAATGGAACAAGGAGAGAAGGTAGTGCTTGTGGGTAGCGCCCCTGTGTTGCATATCTACGGCTACATTTGTCCTCTGTTGAAATATTGAGTAGTTCCTATGTGTGAACCTTCTCTCTGTAAGATATTACACAGCGCCTGTGGGTAGCGCCTGTATGACAATTATGCGTTCTGTAAAATACTACGCAATGCATTTACGCAATGCCACCTACACTGCGTCTGCATAAGGGTTTGGGTAGATATGCCAAAAATGCAGTGTCTTTGACTCCTGAACGTGTGTAGAGTTGTTTGTGTCCTTCCATGATGACAAATCAATTTAATTAGGTTCTTTTACCACTGAGTGAAGCTAGCACTTAGCAAAAAATTCCAAAATTCATATAGATAAACAAATAGAAGCCTGTATAGGTGGAAAAACTTAGTATGTGCATATCAATTAACCTTCCCAAGAAGGAACAAATCTAAAAAATGGGGTTTACCACTACCAACTAATTTTTCATTTTAACGCTTAGCCTCACACTCTTTCTGGTGGAAAGAGTGTCTCCAACTAACTCAGTAGACTTCTTCTTCTTAGTGGTGGTAGGCTTCTTCTGTATAGTTGTGCTCTCCTTAGCTACTGGTTTGTCATCTTCAATGGAAGCCTCAACCAACACCTACAAATTATTTTGGGTTACTTCATCTTGGAAATGCTTCAGTTCTGCCTTTAGCTTCCTGTTATGAGCATGGAAACCCCTGTTCTGTCTGTAAATATTCTTCAACTGTTTACGAAGAAGCAGAGCCTTTCTCATTGCGAACCTTGCCAAGTCCAGGGTATGGTTGTAGCCAATCATGAGCTCATTCATCTGAGCCAAGTGGACCTTGTCTTCTTCTTTGAGACGAGCTATTTCTATCCTTGCATCCCTAAGATTCTTAATAATTCTTTTGCAGATATGGCTGCCAAGGGGGTTGGGGACGAGTGCAGTCTCAACAGGCTTCTTCTCGTCCTTTTCTTCCATCTGTACAGGAGTTTCCTTGCATGTTTCATTAGTCTTCTCAAAACCTTTTCATTTATGCTTCTTCTCTTGCACAACAACCTTTTCTTTATTCTTCATAGGTTTTTTACAATCCTTCATAGGGATTTCATCTTCCCTCTCCAAAGGTCTTTTGGTACCTTTACCCTTGATTTTCTATACAGGGGTTTCTTGTTTTTCTTCTACAGTTTTTTCAATGCCTTTCCCTTTCTTCTTATGTATAGGGGTTTCTGGTAAAGGTTGTTCTTTGAAATCCCCCTTAGGAATTGATGACCTAGTGAAAGGTCTTTAAACTTTGATTTCAACTGTTGGAGGATGAGAGGGAAAGAGAAGCTTCTTCCATTTTTTCGATGTCACCTTGGTAGAAGATGGAATTTCCTCTAACCCTGGTGGAGGTGGTGGTGAGAAATCTTTGTATGGGGAAGGACAAACTTCCTCCTTAGCTTCCCCGACCTGCTTATTGATCTCTGAAACAGGGGCTCTTCCCTTTCTCTTCTTGTTGATCCATGTTTTAGTACTAGTAGGTGATGAAGAGCCTGCAATCTGTGATTAGGGGGTAGGTGTTGGGTCCAAATTGAAGTGATAAGTGACCAAAACATTCTCCCAGGAGGTCTCTTTCTTTCCCAACTCTTCAGATACAAGCATCCTGATAAGTCCAGAGTGGAAAAGACTGGATTCCACATCCATGGATTTGTCTTGCACCCTATCTGCCATTTTACCTATTCTTCTCAGCAGGTAATATGGAATATTCATCTGAACCTTACCAATAAAATGCAACAACAACCTTATGTGGTAATGATACAGGGTGTTAAATCTCCCTTCACAACTAAAATATCTTTGTATGATTTTCAACATTCTGTCAAACTAGTCAATCAACTGATTCCTTGGCACACTCTTAGATAAATCATTGGCTTGGTATTCATGCTTGAAAAGATTTTTAACGAAAGATTAACTCAATACCATGGCCTTGAACCGATTTTCTCCTGAAATGGGGATCCCTATTGCAGCTGAGATGGAGGCTTCAGTCACCTCAAATTCCAAATTTCCAACTCTGGTTTTCTTGCCATCAAAATTTAGTGCAAATTTTTTTGCTACTTCTGAGTGGCCTCTCTGCATGTTCTGGCAGAAATAGAGGCATCCTACTCTTCGAAAAATTTCCCTTGCCATGGGTTCTGTGTCAAAAAGGCGCATGTCCATAGGTTCTGTTCGAACTATCTTGCCACCTTTGTGTGATTTATTCGACTGAGGGGTCTCCATGACTCAGAAAGAGGGTTCTTAAGAGGATGTAAGGGATGCTATTGACCATAAAACTTCAATTCAAGTCTTAAATGCACAAGGATGGCCCTCCAAATTAACAATGTTTAGAAAATGAACTTGGCTATGAGAAATGGAACTTCAGGATTATACATTTTTTCAGAGTGTAGACTATGTGGAAGTAATTTCGAAATGACTCTTCGTACAGGATGAAAAGAAGCAAAGGATAATCAGAGAGGTTTGATCAACACCTCTATGTAGCGCAACACATACATAGAGGATAGGCTATTTCAGGCCTGCGACTTTCAAAGGCTATGAATAACAACAATAATCAGACTATGGATACGAGCAAAGATATTTATAGGAATGAAAATATGGCTCCCATACTACCCTTCACGCTTAGCAAACCGAAACCCGAGAACAAATCTCCTATGAAAATTAATTTGTGAAGGAGGTTGCACATGATACCTGTGAAGTTGACAACTGTTGAGCTCCTTAGTGCGATCTTAGGATGAGATTGAGGAAACTTCGGCCCTGGAATCTCTCACAGCATCGGATTTAGTGGACATGCGATCATCTGATCTGAACTGACAAACTTACGCAGCACATCTTTGCTGAACTTTTCAAATTTAGAAACCATTACCAAGGATCATAAATGAAAGATCTTTTGAAATCATTTCAACCGACTTCTGGCACTGAAAACAAGGGTTAATGTATTAGTCGTGGAAATCATGACTTGGAGTGGATGAATGATAAATGTGACAGACGCTACAGAAATGCCTGCTGAGTGGGAAACACTCTCCAATCAAAAAAACATGATTGGAGAGGTGAGTGGGGATGATGAGGTATGCATGCAAGGTCATGGGTGAGGAGAGAGGTGTGTCACATCATCCTGGTCATGGGAGGTATCAACCTAGGGATGAATCACGAGAGGGGACATAAAGAATAGACCATGAGCTCATAAGGGTTCAAGGACCAAAAATTGAATTGTGGATCAACACATGAGATATGACTCAAAGGTTTATTCATCCTAAGGGGTCCTATCATAAATAACATTTAATGGATGAGAAATTTATTTTAAAGAGAAAATAAGTATCTAAGGTTTTTTTTTTAATTTTTCTTTTTAACAAAAACAAACTAAGAGATCTAAGGTGACTTAGCGTGATAGCAGGTTCCATATAGGTCTTTCGATGCTTGTTTAATGAGTCCAAAGAAATAAAACATAGGGGTTTTTCATGTTTAGAGAGTCTGAAAAACACTTAAAGAGAACTCTCTTAGTTCCGTTTTCGTAAATTAGTTCGACGAGATCGAAAAAATTGATAACCTACTACCCATCAAAGATTTCCTTCAAATACTTTTATGAGCGTGAAAAAAATAAGGTAGCTCGGCAATATTTTCATTTTTACGGAGCGTGAAAAGAGCTTAAAGGATACTCCATAAGTTTTGGTTTTTGTGTTACCATGATGAGTATGAAAAGACGACAAAAGTATACTCTGTTGCGTTCTCATTGATTTATGAGCACGAGAACGAACAAAGACTAAGCTCGAGGTTTTTCCTGAAAAACCTAAAAAGTATTTGTACATGTGACAAAGGAAAAAACAAATTAAGAAAGGTATTTGTATTTCATCGTTCAGGCTCCAAGATCATTCATCTGCAAAAAATACAACACTTGCAATACCATTAGAACATTAGGTTTTGGGAAAAAATGAATAAAATAATATAAAAATTCAATAGAAAAAGAAAAAAGTGAATAAATATAGGTGAAAACCCTTTTTTACCATTTCATTTCCATTTTACCCAAAACTCATCCAAAAAACCCCTTTTTTCATCAAACTTCCTCTATCGATTGTGGGAGACGTGGGCGACCATTCAACGAATGAATTATACTAGAAAGATAATCTCCTTGTCCTCTATCTTTTCCATGGATTAATTTTCTTTTTGACTGGTTAAAAAATAGTTTTTGAGTAGGTTTTAAGGCCGGTAGGTGCACACAGGAGCCGCCAGAGGTGGCATATATCGGGCCCTGTGGAAACCATAGGTTTCCACAGGAGGCCTTTGGTTCACCTGTGGAAGTTTCGCACTGTGCATAAAGCTTCACTTGCAGCGGGCGAAAATCAAAATTTCTTTAGATGCGTTTAACCAATAAAAATTACCAAGGATATGAAATGAAGATTATAACTTTCTTCTTATGGCTCCACTGCAGGTTTTGACCATTAGAATATCAGAGTGGATGGAGAAAGAACACGAGGATGTTGATCTCGTCGCCGGGAATGACCCAGGCACAGTCAATTCGCTCCGGCAATGCGGGCTCCTGAAATTCTTCAAGATCCAGGGCATGCGGGCCCAACTTAGGTTTCTTGAGTACTTGGTCCACATGTGGGATGTGTATCAATAGGTGTTCCATGTGGGGGTCCACACACTTTCCCTATATATATAATATATCTATTTTTTGATGGATTTATCATGTCGTGGATCCCATGTAACTTTGACAGGCAGAAAAGGGGGCAATTTACCAATGAGTGAGTATGTTCATTGGTATTGTGATCCCGATGCTGAGAGACGTAAGGGCAAGGTTGTCATTAGGTGTTTCCAAAACTTACCCCTGCGGACTATCTTTTTCACTATCGAAGGTATGGTGGGGATTGCATCTCCTCACATACCCCTCCAGAGCTACTTCTAGTATGCAGTGGAGTGCATGGAGCCCCAGATATTCAACTGGTCTGATGGGGTTCTTCACATTATGAAGAAACAACTGACAAAGTGCAAGAGAGGTGATCTGAAACAATTCGGTTATAGATCCATTTTAGTGTCCTTATTCCTTGAGAGGGTTCCTCACTTTCATTTACAGGTAGAGTGGGGCTTGCCTACCCCACAGGATCCAAGGATGAAAATATGGTGTGACCTCATGGCTCGGCACGTCGCGTGCCCTATTGTCAAATACAAGGATGTATTCTTTGATTGGTTGAGACCTCAAATACTGATGGTAGATGATTATGTCTATGCCATTTTGGATTTCAGAGGTGACCCAGACTTGGTTCTACCTGAGGGTTCTCAATGGGGGAACTTAGGTAAGAAGCACATTTTTTTTGTTTTTATAATGTTTTTGTAAATTTTGAAATATGAAATATTTTTTATGTTTTTAATCCGAGGAATAATCAAAAAATCTTTGATAATGCAGATGTAGGACCGCATAGGCCTCCAGGTACATCCCCCATTCATAGAGGAGGGGAAGAATCCGTGGCAACAAGATGGGATGATAGTGACTAAGAGGCGATCAAGAAGAACTCGGAGGGTTTGACAGCAGATGTCCCAGATATCTCCATTGACGAGATCCCAAGATGATATCAACACCATACTGTAGGCGTATCTGGTTCTATTAGTCAACTTCTTCGTAGGGTGGCATGGGAATTTTTGTGTTATCATGAGCAACATCCTTGATGCTATTTTGTATATGAAGTCATGTGCTTCAAATTTTTATATTTTTGGTCTTCAGACAAACACACTTTTTATAAAAAAAATTTATCATTATATATATAAATGAGGCTTCTACCGGCTTACTTTGCTTTATGTACAACATGTGATTGGATTTATAAATGTCTCAAATGTCTATCTAACACATAATTAGCTAATTCATATTTTAATGTATTTAGACATATAGGAATGTGTTGATATTCAATATAATTGAAATAACATTCCAAGAGGAGAATTTGTAAATATACCCTTAACAAAGTAGGACTTCATATAACATAGACATTACTTAATTGTAGTAATACTAGCTGTGAATCGAGTCGTATGACCAGGTGACAGATTCCAAGTGAAATAATGTCGGTCAACAATTCGACGACTCCACTGTATTCCATGATATTTTTAGTTGCACGACCGAGGCAGACACCATGTAGAATGATTAATTCATTCGTAGGTGTGTAGATTTCCCAAGAAACAGATGCTAATTTCTGAGTACTACGACTAACGCCATCGACGAAGCCAATGTAGGGTAGCGAAGACATTGACATATGGAAACCAAACACAATGCAAGGTAAGAAGTTGGGGGTCGAAACAAAATAATGAAAAAACACACAAACGTAGCACACAAGAGTACGATACAGTAAAATACAATCACTCATGCGAAGATAACCTAAGCATAGTACTTCTTCAAGTAAATCCCATTTCTCCAACACTCGTTTGATGATATAAGGGCCTCATGTTACACATTATTTTCGTCATCCCTAGACCGTTAATGATGTAAACCGATATGTTGCCTTCAAAGGGGTTAGTGGCCTGAGTTCCTGAAGAGAGAAGGGAGAAGAACGTTTCTTGAGAAAAGAAGTTGCATTTTCCCTTGTAAAAACCTTGTAAAAAAGGAAGTTCACAGGTTGCTATATAGGAAGGGTGCGGGAATGCTTGATTCTCACAGGTTGCACCATATATAGGGTGCGAGATGTTCATAGGTTGCTCTATAGGCAAGGTGTGAGAATGCCTACACGTGGGAAAAATAAGTGCTTTCTCGAATCTTCTAGAAGGAGAAACTTCTATGGTGAGGTGGTATCCGAATGGTTTGGATCTTAATCACTTTCACGATTTAGTGGGATCATCCTAACCTCCTTACCTTATCCTATTCAACTTATAAAAGGAGAGGAGCTCTCATGGAGAAGGGGTTCTTGAGATTTGGTTGGCTTGGAATTATTAGCTTGGTTGGAGTGGCTTTGAGATTTGCTTTGTCAAGATAGATTGTGAGTAGCTATCAGATCCATGGTCTCAGAATCCTTGGAGTTAAAGTGTGTGGGGAACGAAGGATAGTTGGAAGGGACTTTATGACATCAAGGCTATGGTTGTAATCTCTCTTTCACATTTAATATGATACAGTAATATGATTCTTTCCTATAAAGCTTGTTGTGTTTTATTGTATGATTCCTTGATCACATACATAGGTTTATATTGAGTTTATGCTATTACTATCACTTTGGTTGGTTGCATTATTTTGCAGGATCATCATTGTATGAGTGTTGGAACGGAGCTAGGATGGCGATGGTGAGAGGAAGTGACATTTAAATGGTATGTCACCCATCCCTCTTTGGTTAGTAAATTCAATATCTAAAACTTAAGGAAAGTGTCATGTTCTGGTGTGTTTTGTTATAGATCTAGGTGGATCTAGGGAGATCAGTTAGTTTCCGCACCTACCGATTAGTCCGATAACACCTCACCACATAGCCTCGAATTTTTCAGCCCCTAGTAAATCATGATCTTGTTCATAGAGGAGAACTAGATCACCTTCAGAGAAAACACGTGGTTTTACATGATTGTCGTATTGGGATTTGACACACTTTTTCTGAGCTTCAATAACCAAGGTGGCATCACGACAGGTTTCATCTAATTTCATCAGGTACAATAGACGTTCCTCTTCGACAGAAGTGTTGGGAAGAAGTTCAACGGATAGCTTCAAATATGGTATCTCACATTCAATCGAGAGGACAACTTCGATACCATACACTAATTGGAAAGGAGTAAATCTCGTGGAAGACTTCATGGATGTTCGATAGGCCCATAATGCTCAAAACAACATCATGTGCCAACTTTTCTTGTGAATTCCTATTATTCATCGAAGCATAGTAATAATAAATTTTTTTATCGCTTCAACCTGGCCATTGGCCTGTGGATAGTAGGGGGTTGAGTTTTCATGTCGAAGACCCAACTTTTCAATAATATCAGACATCATGAAATTTCAAAAATGGTTACCGTGATCAGTGACGATAGCTTGTGGGATTCCAAATCGAGTGATGATATGACTGAATATGAACAAGGCTGCAGTTTGTTCGGTATTGTCGAATGTAGGCATCGCCTTGGCCCATTTAGTCAAATAATCCATGGCTACGATGATGTATCCATGCCCCCCGACCAAGTGAGGGTTACATGTCATGAAGTCAATGCCCCATTTTGCGAAAGGACAAATGGAAACTACAGGGTGTAAAGGAGCGGGATAGATCTTATCTTGTTATTATACATTTGAGAAGCATGACACTTCTGGAGAGAAGTAATACAATCTTTAAACAAAGAAGGCCAGAAGTAACCTGCTCGTAATATATTTTGGGCAGTGGCATACCCAGACATGTGACCACCACATGATCCAGAGTCGCATTTATTCAAAGCTTTCTCAGCCCCATCATAGGTGAGACAGTGTCTAAAAATAGAGTCAACACCACAACGATAAAGAGTGTCACCGAGAATGATGTATTGACAGGCTTGATACCGTATACGATGACAGTCTGTGCTAGAAAGGTTGGGTCAGAAAGTTTGATTCTGGAGATAGATGATAATATCTATGTACCAAGAATCATCATAACTGATCAGAAAAAAGGGATTCATTAGGCAAGGAATCCTCTGCCACGTTTTCTGTCTCAGTGGAGGGAAGGTCACATATCATTTCAACGAAAACCAATGATTTCTTAGACTTAGAGTGTTCAAACTCTAAGTAGAAATCCTGGAGAATCACTATCCATTTGGAGTACTTGCCCCCTAGAAATTGGTGCATAAGGATATGCTAAATAGGGTTGCAATCAGAAATAACAGTGGTCCTACGTAATAGGATATAGTGACGGAAACGTTGGACAGCTTGAACAACTGTCAAGGTCAATTTTTCCACTTGTAGGTATTTGGCTTCTGTAGTCGTGAGACTCCGACTCAAATAATAAATTACATGTTCATTGTGCGAATCATCTTCTTGGACTAAAACCATGGCAATGGTAGAGTCCACAGTGGTGAGGTAGAGGAAATAGTCTCAACTATAATTAGGTGGGAAAAGCATTGGTGTACGGGTTAGGGAAAGTCCCATACAAACTCATAACCCTTCTTCAATAGTCGAGTAAATATTAACATTAACTCAACGTAATTGGGGATGAATCGACGCAAAAAGATTTCCTTCCCTTGCAAACTTTGAGGCTGACATAATGTGGAAGGAGGAGGTAGATTAAGGATAGCCTCAAGTTTCAAAGGGTCCACCCTAATTCCATGAAGTGGCACAATAAAACCCAGAAGTCAGTCGGATTATACACAAAAAACACATTTGTGTGGGTTTAAACGGATACGATAGTAACCACAATGAATGAAAATGGCTCAAAGATGTGCCGGGTGATCTTGGCGGTGCATGGGATGGTCCGATAGATCATCGAGATACAATTGTACGATGTGCTTGATATCGTGAAAATCATAAGACATGGCGCGTTGAAAAGTCGCTCCACCGTTCTTTAAATCAAAAGGCAGTTTTCAGTAGGCAAAGGTACCCCAAGGACAGATGAAAGCAGTCTTGTGTTGATCCACAGGAAAAATATTAATCTGATTATAGCCAGAGAAACCATCCATTAAAGAGAAGATTTCACTCCCAGCACAATCATCAATGATCTGTTCAATGAAGGGGGTGGGATAATTGTCCTTAGGACAAGATTTATTAATATCCCTATAATAGACACATAAACAGATCATGCCTTGTTTTTAATTGACTGAAACTAGATTGGATACCCAATCGGTTAAAGCCACAGGATAGATAAAGCCGACTTTAAGAAGTTTTTCAACTTCAAGCTTGGTAGCGACAGATTTACGAGGGTGGACTGGGCGAAGCCTCTATCAAACGGGTTTAATGTTCGGGTAGGTCTTAATTTCATGCACAGTGATAATGGGGTCAATACCCAGCAGCTCTTCGTAGCTCCAAGTGAAAACGTCATGGAATTCTTGAAAACTAGATTTATAAGTGATGACTTCATCATTGGAACATGTAGCTCCTATGTGAACATTTTCGACAACTCCAGGTTTAATGGATATGTCAAGAGTAACAGTGGGTGAAATGTTACTCAGGTTCCCTTCATAAAGCACATCGTTTGTTGACTTGGGAATAGAGGAAATGACAACAACATTCAATGGAGTCGAAATCCATTGGTAACTCTCGATGGTGTGTTTCTCTAGGAAGAGAATGGAATGATGATTTCCATCGTCCCATGGGCTGTCTTCCATGCACATAACTAACATGATCATCTCATCTGTAGGAAATATTACATGTAATGGATCAGGATATGAATCACTAAGAGAGGGAGTAGAATGGGTTTCTGATTGAATGGATTGATAAGAAGATTCAACTGGGCTTAAAGGTATTTGTTCTCCATAGCCAAGATAATCACCCGGGTCAGGTATTATCTATGGGTCATGAGACGCATGGGTTTCGTGAATAGAGGTGGAAATCATGTTGATTGAGGCGAAAAAAGGAGGTGGAACATGGGGTGGTGGTATTGGGAAGGTACCCATTGAACTGGAATCTTTCAGGAGACCGACACCGATATTCTCGTAACTAGGAGGTGTCTTCAAGATAAATGGCACGTTGCTAGTACGGGAATTAGAGTTGAAAAAGGCCAGTTGGTCAACCGTAACAACTATTCCCTGATGTGGGAAACGTAATACATAGAAAAGGGTTGACATGATGACACACATGGAATCAATCCAGCTATGTCCAAGTACGAGGTTATAGTTAAGAGGTGCATCAAAGACCTCAACCTCGACGTTGATCGATTTGCCTTCCAACGTAATAGACAGCGAGGGAATAACTTTTAGGAACCAAATATCAATATAGCATAGGAAAACCTCAGAAAAAGTACTCAACGCCTTGAAAAAGAGATAATTTCAGATAATAAGCCTCTTCGAGGGCGTAACCTCCTTTTACCCCACTTAAATGTTCAAGTACAAGATGATTCAAAATGAAAATGTCTCCTTGGTATATATAGGAGACTAGGAGGTATAATTACAACTAATGGAATAAAGCTGACATAAATAAAATAACATTACTAATGTAATATGCCCCAATTAAGGGGTAATGAGCCAATATTAGGGCTTAACATGCCCCTCCCCTTGAGACAAGTGTTGTCTGCATTGCTTGAGTAACTATGGATGCTTCTGTATAAAAGACTCATCTTCCCAAGTGGAATCTTTAGCCGATAGTTTCCTCCATTTAATGAGATACTCTGAAATGGATATATTCCTCAGCTAGTGAATTCTTGTGTCAGTGATGGCTTCAGGCTCCAATATGATTTTTCCTTCCTCGTCAAGTTTTGGAAATATAGTTTGAACTGGGATCTTGTCTCTTATAACCTTCTTTAAGCATGAAACATGGAAAACTGGGTGTACTCGTGAAGATGCAGGCAACTCCAATTTGTATGCCATAGTACCAATCTTTTGCAACACCTT
>ML793417.1:200448-217778 GCA_009831015.1 Picea engelmannii
TTATTTCTATGATATAGGATCAATCCCATCCGGTTGTGGCACGGAACCATCATATCTTCTCTAGAAGTATCGCAACTTGGTGGTAGAGCTTACCAAAACATGGATGCCCTAGGTAGGTCCTGTTTGCATTATGGTGTCCATGCCGTTTTTAAATAACACTATAGGCTCGGGAGTCCGTGTAGTCTTTCCTGAATATGAGTTTGAGCCTCATTCGCATGGGTCTTTGTCTTCCCTCCGGACTCCCAAAACATAACGAGTCTCCTTTTAAGCCCTTTTCAGACCCTCTAAAAATGAAAAGATTGCCGAGCGATCTTGTGACCCTTCACACTCGATAAACTAAAATTTGAAGTCACGTCTGTCCGGCGGTAGTTTACCCCTTTTTCGGTCCGGATGGTCAACTGTATGAACAAAGGAATACTCTATTGAATGTCCATTCTTTAGAAGAGTATCCTCAGGTAATATTTTATTCCTTTTTCGGGCCTGAGGGACTAAATTTACAAAAAAGATACCCCCCCAGAGTCCATAGTTAAGCTCTTTTCAGACTCCCTAAAATTGAAAATATTGTCGAGTGACCTTATTCTTTCACACTCGTTAAATTGGCCCAGAAGAATATCACTGACGGAGTCCATAGTTAAGCTTTTTTCAGACTCTTTAAAATTGAAAAAATAGCCGAGTGATCTTGTCCTTGTCACACTCGTTAAAATGGTTTTGAATTGACGTCTAACCAGTGCTAGTTTACCCCTTTTTCGAACCAACTAGACTATTATCGAAAATGGTACCCGAATGGAGTTTCCTTTTATGCTTTTTCAGACTCTCTAAATATGAAAAATCACCGAGTTTCCCTTCTTTGGGTTCGTTAAAATTACATCGAAGGACGTTACCATTGTGTGTTCTATCAACCGCATTCGCATCCTTTACCTTTCAGCCTAGTAACAATTTTCCTTTGCGTCTTAACACTTTTGGCCACTGGAGGATTTTTCCCGAGTATCATTTCCTAGAACATCAATCTGGTCCGTGTGCCTTGAGCTTGTATGTTTTCTATACTTGTTCCTCCCTTGTAACGTAATATTCCTTTATTCTTTTTCGAAAATCATCAAAAAGAACAAAAAAAAATCAAATATACCCCAAAAAGAGGATGGGAAAAGTATTTTCTTTATTGGCAGCATCATGAGTCGCCCTTGGATAAAGCACATCTATCCGTTTGATTCATCAGACTATGGGATGTAGTACGACCTTAGGAAGCTTTGATCGCTATACAGAGTTGTGTCCTCCACCGTTTGGTTACTCTTCCAAACATATGGAGAGTTTGCGTTGCCTCCTGCTTCGTAGACTTATGATTAACAGATATGCTGCCTGAGTCTTATCACTTTTCGTGCTACTATCCAAGGGAAGTTTTTCACTAAGCATGAGTTGGCCCCTCTGCAATGTGTCTCTTGTCCGCATACCCGACCATCCTGAATGTCCAATCAAGTCTTTGTTCGAAATCACTGAAGCCTTCAGTCCGATCATCAAGATTATCAAGTCCATAACCGACGAGCCGTCGAAGACCTCTGGGTAGTGCAGTCGTGCACTCATATTACACTCCTACCCGAGTTTTAGAAGACTTTGAAGTTGTTTCTCGAGCTCTGAAGTACAGCCATCAGGCCGAATCATCTTCTGGGAGATGGATACTTTCTATGTATATCTTTTTGATTTCGAGATGTAGCTCCGATGTGTATTGTTCGCGGCTACTCTTTATAGTTCTTTGACATGGATCTAGAGTGTATTTGATTAGTAGCCATGGTTCTATTTTATCCCGAGCATGGGTATGCCCGCCTTGGTGAGACATTTGATATTTTTTGCAGATGGCACCTCCTGATTCCTGATTCCTGGGCTCACTCATTCAGCATATCAACACAGATTGGTAAAGAATTGGTAATGTATTTCGGCCATCAAATGCTCTTCTGACCTCACACATTAGGGGGCATATGTTATAACCCTAAATTGCACCATACATGCTTACCTGGCATCAGGCCTACTCATTTCCCTTCATTTCCAAAACATTTGTTGAGAAACCTCTTCAAAAATCCTCTTGAGAAAGTGACACGCGCCCTAACCCACTACTGCATGCGTTGGAACGCTGGCAGGCCTAATACTGCATGCGTTGGAACGCTGGCTGGCCTTCTACAACTCACGTTTACCTAACAAAGCACAAAAACAATAAAGTTGCCGACGGGATGAAAAGCTTTGGGTCAGTTAACTGGAACTCCCAGCCATGCATGGCCGAGAGTTCGTCCAAAACCCTATCTCCTTCTAGCCTATAAAAGGAGGGGTAGGGGTACTATTTGGAGGGAGGAAAAAGATAGCAAAGAAACTCTGCCCAATTGCCGAATCCATTTGTCCCAACCCTTTATCCTTTCCTCAAGCTTAAGGAGAATTCAAGCAAAGCAGTTGGAGGACAAAGAAGAGGAGGAGCCTAGGATCAGGATCGAGGAACGATGGTTGGTCTCTATCATCATTGTAATTTGATTCATCTTGATATTAATAAAAGGATACTTTTCCCATCCCAATACATGAGTGATATATATTTTATTTGATTTATGATTAATATCTAACCCTTATGTAGAAAAATAGCATGCATGTGTAGTGTTTTGTTTTGATTGCAGGATTGTCTTTGGAAGGAGCAGCGAAAGCAAGTGAATAAAGCGCAACGGAGGATCTACATCAAACATCGATATAAAAAGGTTAGTAGGTATTTTCCATGCTTGTGTGTGGAAAGGGGGTTTGAGTATTGGGGTGATAGGTTAAAAGTGTTTTCTTTGAGGTCATGATCTGCGTACAAGTTCAGCCCTAGCTTGTTAGTCCGTAGGGTATTATTTCCCAACAACATATACTTGCTGTCACAATTAAAGAATAAACCTTTTGCTTTTCTTTCCTCCAATTGTTGAGGTGTCAACCTTGTAGGTTGAGGTGTTTTAGAAGAAGGAGCATTGTTCTCTCTCTAGATGTTAGGATTGGTCCTTCTAGTATCCATAACCATATTTTTACTTTCAACATTTCTTGCCACCTTAAATGCATTCTCCAATGATTTGGGTTCCCAAAGGTGAACCTCATTTTGATTGTTATCCTTTAAAGTTCCTATGAATACATCAATCAAGTACTCATCTGGAATACCGGTTACCTTTATATTCAATCTTTGGAAGTTCTCAATGTGCTCGGTAACTGAACCCTTTTTGTTGAGATTTATCAATTGGCTAAAGAAGCTATTTCTCCTTGTATCCTAATAGTGTGCTATCATTTCTTCCGTGAAAATTGTCCAAGTGACAAGTGATTTGCGAGAACAAAGCCATCGACACCATACAAATTGATTAGGTTCTAAATATAAAGAAGCAATTCGTACCTTTTGTGTATGTGGCACATTATGTAGATCAAAGAATTGCTCCATCTGATGTATCCATGTGATTGGGTCCTTTCCATCAAACTTCCTCATATCGATCTTAGGAATGTGGTTGGTATTCAACCCAAAGTTGGAGTTTATCCATTCTTGATTCACCTTCCTTGTTTCCTCATCATAAATTTCATGGGATGCATTTTCACTTTCAGGTGTCTTCTCTGTTACGGAATTTTTCAATACTTCCATGATCTCCTCTTTTAAACCATCCATCTTTGCCCCCAACTTAGCTTTCATCTCTTGTAGTTCATCTTTTGTTACTATCTTATTTTGTAAATCATTTATGTCCCTACGCATTTCTTCACATTCATCAAGAGTCCAAGTAGGATTATCTGGAGGCTTATTTGGTGTAGAAGTTCCCTTTGTGGGTGGCATGTTGGCCAAGTATCACTTTTGAACCTTGATTTTGGGGTGGTTCTACTAGAAAATATTTCTTTGGTTGTATCTCCCATGTTTCGGCCCTTCTGGGTATGAAACTTTCTTTTATGTAGTTATCTGATATTTCTTCTCTACAATGCCATAGGTCTGATCAAAATTGGATGTGCCAAGTGGAATTTATGGTAACTTCCCCACAACTTGTTGATTTTTGGCCTTTCTAGGATATCTCAGTTGTATAGCATGCCCCACACAAAATAATTGATATAAAATTTTGAAACTGATACCAAAAATACTAAATACTATCCACGATCCAATGAAACTAGTCCCACTCAATTTGGATACTCTAGGAAGAAGTTATGATTGTTTTACCTGGAACATCTTCTTGAGACTAGTCAATAGGACTAGTCAGATACCCTATCTTCCATAGGGTGTATATACAAATTTGAGATGAACCAGAAGATGAAATTTTTACCACAGATACCTTACTAATTTCTGTGAATATCCTCTATTGTTTAGGGTCTGAAACATTACAAAAAATGTTTTATAGCGAAAATTCCGCAATGACTCAGTTGAGGATGATTCTAGAACCCTATCTTGTACATGTTGTATCTACGAACGTATAAGGCCTCGGGAGATGAAATTTTAACCCAATATACGTTGATCCATCTACTAAATATCCTCCAATCTGTTCCTTCAGAAACATTGTAGAAAAAAAGTTATAGTGGAAATTCCAATGTGTCTTAGATGTGGTAGCGAAACCCCAAAACCTTGAGCTCTGAAACCATATGTTAGGAACCAAATATCAATATAGCATAGAAAAACCTTAGAAAAAGTACTCAACGCCTTGAAAAAGAGATAATTTCAGATAATAAGCCTCTTCGAGGGGAAAACCTCCTTTTACCTCACTTAAATGTTCAAGTACAAGATGATTCAAAATGAAAATGTCTCCTTGGTATATATAGGAGACTAGGAGGTATAATTACAACTAATGGAATAAAAATGACATAAATAAAATAACATTACTAATGTAATATTCCCCAATTAAGGGGCAATGAGCCAATGTTAGGGCTTAACAAGAACACCGTAGGGTTTAAAACCAAAACTATTGAAATCCTTAAGTGTATTGTTTGATTCAGTGAGGAGGGGAGAGCCAATGGCTTTCCAAAAAGAAACAAACATAATGCACGTCGAGGTTCCCTCATAAATAACGGTTCTATAGATATTCTTGTTCTCGACAACAATGTGAATCTGAAATTCTAACTGAGGAGGTCGCCTTGGAATGTGATCTTCCAAGTCAAATATTATCAAATTCATATCAGTGGGATCAATTCCACTGATGGCCTTTAACAGTGCCTTCCGTTGAGCAGGAAAACTTTGAAGGACTTCGAGATCTGACATCACAGAGGGTGCTTGCGTAAGATCTTCTACAATATTGTAGTTTTGAGCAACATGTGCATGAAGATTGAAGGCAGACTTCTGAACAATGAATTTTGGAGGAGGGTAGAGAACTGTATCGGGGCCCGGTCGTTCAAGATGAAGAGGACCATTGGGAGGTGAAGTTGAAGGAGGCGGTTGAACCAACGAAGGTGGCAAATCATAAACTTTATCCTTTGAAGGAGAATAATCTTTGGCTCAAGTGGTGATGGCAACATCGTTATTGGTAGAATTACCAGTACACATAAGGGTATATGAAGTGGTGGAAGGAGAGCATTGGTCATGAATGACCAATTGGGCCTGCTGTTGAGAAGGGAAAGGTTTTGACAAAACGAAAGGTGTGGAAGGTTTTCCAGTTCCTTGAAGGAACTTAGTGACCTCAATACATCTTGGAAAATCTTTCATGTAGTGATCATCACCACAGATAAGGCAAGGATACCGGGGTTTACACGTATCCTTATCATCAACAGACTATGTCTTGGGTTTTTCGGATTACGGGTTATTATTTCTATCCTCCTTGTTCTTACCCTTTCCTTTTTTAGATTTTTTTTTGCTAGCAGGGGTGGATTGAACTGAATTAACCTTAGAAGTTTTGTCGGTGGGAGGAGTAGGAGTTGGAGCACTTTGAACATTACAAGTAGTAGATTTGGAATCAATGTGAGTGGCCGACGAGGATTTAGCATCAACATGGAAGGTGCCAATCACACCATCAACAACATGAGAAGTTGTTAGGGTTGTTGAGGTAGCAATGGTAGAAAGGTGAGGAGCGTCAGGGAGAAAGTCATAAAGAGTGTCCATTTGCGAATAAACAAGATCTAGGTACTGGATGCGACTGATCGCCTATTCTTCTGTGACAACTCCACCCATGGAAATATCATGGGATATTTTATTCACGAATGATTTAGTGAACCATTCAGCCAATAACTGATCAAGAAGGTCGAGTTTGATCAAACGTCATCTTCGTCTCCACTCATGGATGTGATAGGAAATATGAGTGGTCGAAGATTGCTTAAAGGAGCTCAAAATCTCAGTTCCTGTCTCATAGTGGATTGGCAATTGGTAATGTGTGATAAAATCCATAGAGAGGGTGTTGAAGTCATTAAAGAAACCTCGCAGTATTTCTATGTACCACTTTGCAACCGAACCTCTGAGAGTTCGTTGGAAGAGTCGTAAGCGAATGGAGTTGTGGTATAACGGGCCAATGGGGAGAATGTAAGATAGGATCATTCAATATTCTAGACAAGTCGGGTAAATCCAATGTGGCTAAAAAGGGAAACCGTCGATTCACTTGAGGGTACTGGTGACTTTGGGGAGGAAGTCCCATTGGTATACGAGTAGGACCATAAGCAGTGTGCATATAAGTCGAAGTTCCTGATAGATTAGATCGCGGATGTGGAGGCATGTATCCCATAGGGTTGGTTTGGTTGGAAATGTTCCCTTGAAAAGGGACACTAGAGTGAACATGTGGACCCCAAGTGGGATTCAAAGAACCCGGATATGGATGGCCCGAGTGAGGGGGAACAAAAGAGTTGACTTGAGGCTATTTTCCCCCAGATGATTGTGGATTTCCTTGGGCAAGGAGGTTCCAAAGGTGGGATAGTGATACAGACGTGTTCTATCAATACAGTTTGTTATAGAGTCCAACTTGAGGTTGTCCTCCAAGTGGAGGATAGCCCCCAACATGATATTTCCCCCCAACGGAAATCTGGTAACCAGAAGTGAATGGGTGATGGGTGCTCCCAATTGGATTGGAGCCACGAGGGCTAGATCCCCTAGGAAAAGGTGGATAAGACCTTCCAGAGAGGACCTGGGATGGTATAAAACTGGCAACAACATTGTACCTAGATGGGATAAAAAGTCCATAAACTCTGGATGGAACCTGGGTAGGGATGGCAGTGGAAGGACTCAAAGCTTGGTACTAGGAGGAAGTGATGGGATAGGTCTAGACGAAAGTGGGGTACCAATGGGATCTTGGTTAACCACCACATTTCTGGTGGGAATAGTCATAGTGTGTGGGACCATAGTAGCATGGGCCATCTGGAGAGAAAAAGTCAAACTAGGACCAACTGATTATGTGTCTAGAATGATAGTGATGTTGCTGGTTGTACCAGTAAAATGGTCTAAAGGTATCGTGTAGGTAACAGACGTTTCGGGCAGTTGGGAGATGACAGGTATATCGACACTTGCCCCTGAGCCATAAATGTCCCGCACCGTGTGAGGCAGGCTTCTAAATATGTTGGTAGTCCATAGGGGATTTTCGGGCTCCAGGGCTTGTATGGGGTCTGGTTGGTATTCCAGAAGTGTCAACAACAAGTTATCCTGATGAATTCAGTCGAAGAATACGTCTCTCGTATCCAGGAGGTATGCAAAAAGCCTCTAGAGAATAAAAAATAATGCAAAAACTTTCTAAAGAGGCGGAACCTTCCTCTTGTGAGGTTATAGTGTCCTGGACTTTGCTCTATTGAGGAAATCCCTCTGGTGTATTATTAGGCAAAGGTTGATAACCCTCCAGATCTTTTGGGGATATCCCTTTCATCCTACGTGAATGGTGTGGAGGGTCCGTGTTGGATGAACCAAATATTTTATAGAAAAACTCTATGGCCAACTACGTAAACAAACAACACTAGATAATCAAATCTAGAAATCAAACCAGGAAAACAAACCTTATTATTTCAAAGTCACTAGTTGGTGATCAAATCCAACGTTGCAAATTCAAGACAAGAAGGGGCTAGGATAGATTGGGTGGAAAAGTTATGTTGATGACCTGCTTAATGAAATTACACCCTGGTGCAAGCTCCCACACATAATCGTGGGTATACCCTCCAAGGAGTCCGAGTGAATATGGACAACGTCGATTCTAGGTACCGTGAAGAATTTCCCCTCCACAGTCACCTTGTGTGAGACACTAAAGAGATAGGATACTAAGGTTACCAAGAACAATAGTGATGCCTAGGGAAACAGTCAGTAATCCGATCCATGCACAAGGGCAGGGTATCTATCTTGAAATCAACTTGAAAGACTTCCACTCATAATTGTGGGTATAAATTCAAGTGACCCCTATAATATGCGCAATCTCTACACTAAGACCAACAAATCAGGGTGAGTAACGCTGCCAACCTTAATGCGACCTCGGGTTTGACCCTTGTGTAAGAAGGGCTTCCCAAGACAAAATGTTTCTAATGGATTTGAACACTCCCTATCACAAGATGCTACAGTGTTTTTTATACTTTGGAGAGTGTGCCTCACAACCTATTCCAAAGTTCTATCCCAACTAATGTTGGTGGAAAGAGCCCTATAAAATAAAAGTTACTAATTAAATTGAGGCGAAACCTTCCTCTTGTGAGGTTACGGTGTCCTAGACTTCACTCTGTTGAAGAAATCCCTCTGGTGTATTATTAGGAAAAGGTTGATAACCCTCCATATCTTCCGAGGATATCCCTTGCATCTTGTGAAAATGGCGTGGAGGTTCCGTGTTGGTTGAACCAAATATTTTATGGAAAAAATCTATGGCCAACTACGTAAACAAAAAACACTAGATAATAAAATCTAGAAATCAAACTAGGCAAACAAACCTTATTATTTCGAAGTCACTAGTTGGTGATGAAATCCAACGTCATGAAGTCAAGATGCTACAGTGTTTTTTATACTTTGGAGAGTGTGCCTCACAACCTATTCCAAAGTTCTATCCCAACTAATGTTGGTGGAAAGAGCCCTATAAAATAAAAGTTACTAATTAAATTGAGGCGAAACCTTCCTCTTGTGAGGTTACGGTGTCCTGGACTTCACTCTGTTGAAGAAATCCCTCCGGTGTATTATTAGGAAAAGGTTGATAACCCTCCATATATTTCGAGGATATCCCTTGCATCCTGTGCAAATGGTGTGGAGGGTCTGTGTTGGTTGAACCAAATATTTTATGGAAAAAATCTATGGCCAACTACGTAAACAAACAACACTAGATAATAAAATCTAGAAATCAAACTAGGCAAACAAACCTTATTATTTCGAAGTCACTAGTTGGTAATGAAATCCAACATCGTGAAGTCAATACAAGAAGGGGCTAGGATAGATCACGTGGAAAAGTTACATTGATGACCTGCTTAACGGAATTACACCCTGGTGCAAGCTCCCACACATAATCGTGGGTATACTCTGCAAGGAGCCTGAGTGAGTCTGGAAAACGTCAATTCCAGGTACCATGAAGACTTTCCCCTCCACAGTCACCTCATGTGAGACACTAAAGAGATAGGCTACTAAGGTTACCAATAACAGTGATGCCTAGGGAACCATTCGACAGTCCAATCCACGCACAAGGGTAGGGTATCTAGCCCGAAATCAACTCAAAAGACTTCCACTCATAATTGTGGGTATACCTTCAAGTGACCCCCATAATACATGCAATATCTACACTAAGACCAACAAAGAAGGGTGAGTAATGTTGCCAGCCTTAATGCGACCTCAGGTTTGACCCTTGTGTGAGAAGGGTTTCCTAGGACAAAATGTTTCCAATGGATTTGAACACTCCCTATCACAAGATTCTACAATGTTTTTTATGATTTTTAGAGTGTGCCTCACAACCTATTCCAAAGTGCTAGCCTAGCTAATGCTGGTGGAAAGAGCCCTATAAAATAAAAGTTACTAATTAAATTTTATAATTACGCAGTGTTTTAGAGGCTGTTGTTTACGCAAGAGGGAGATGGAGATGAAACCGATGTTGTATGATCCTTTCACCCAATAATATGAAAAAATATATGAATGATGCAATGTTTTAGTTTGATGAACTCTAAGTACAATAGGGAGAAAGTATTTCTTTGGAAAACACGAAAGCTACAAAAGATAATTTTTCTTGAATGAAGACGATTTCAAACAATCATAACCAATGAAATTTTCAAATTTGTTCTCTTGTAAAAAAAGAATTTGAATACACAAAATTTTCTTGTGAATGATTACTTTGAAATAATAAACCAAATCAGGGATATAATAAAGAAAGGACAAGTAATCAAAGAAAATAGATACACTCAACAAGTACCCAAATCAAACTTTCAATGAAGATAAAAACAAAGATGACAAGAAAATGTTTCACTAAACGCAAATGAAAATGACTTTCTAGTCAACAAGCAATTCATAAAATGTAATCAATCCAAAACCTTAAATCAAATCAAAGACTTTTATCGATCAAGGACTCGGATCCAAAATCAGAGATTATATCCTTGTTGATAAAAATCAAGAAGAAAAAAATTGTGAAATGACAAATAAGGGTTCTCAATATCTGAAAATGAACCAACAACAAGTCTTAAACTCAGAAATCAGTCAGATACAGACCCCAAATTTTCCTCCTAGATGATCAAAGAAAAACTGGGTATCAAAAGACAAAAAGACCTAATCCAAAAATTTTACAGACAATGTCGCAACCCAACAATAGGGTACAGTGCGGGAATTAAAGGTTTCTGCAATCTAGCTATGGGGTAGGGTGCGAAAAGTCTGCACTGAGCTAAACAGTCAGGATGCAGTGATCAAAGGTTTCTGCAGGATATATATAGAATATAGTTCAAAAATGCATGTAAACAAAAGAAAATTGGAATGAAGGAAAAGAGTCTAAATGAACTTTCAGATCCAGAGAGTCTGGATGGATCCCTTACAGACTCAGAGACTAAAATACAATGAAAAGAGGTAAGCTAAGGGAAAATGGAAAGAAAAAAACCATAAACAGGTCGTATCCCCATTGGAGTCACCAATTTATTTATTGGATAAATCGGTGAATGCAGACATAGACTGATCTCCCTAGATCCACCTAGATCTAGAACAAAATGAGACAGGACATGGTTCTTTCCCTAAGTTTAATCATTGAATTTAATATCAAATAAGAGATGAAAGACATACCTTTGAATATCGCTTCCTTATGTCTTTGTTGTTCCTACTTCGCTCTGGTGCTCTTGCGCTATTGATCCTGCAATAAAACACAAACCAACCAAAGTGAAAGCAACAATAGTATGTTCAATGAAAAACTATACATGTGATCAAGGAGTCATGTAATAAAATGAGAATGATTTTATGGGAAAGAAACATGCCACCATATTATATTAAGTAAAAGTGGAAGATACAACCAAACCGCCTTGATGTTGCAAGATTCCCTTTTAGTGGCCCTTTGCTCCAACACACACACTTGCTTCAAACTTGCGTGAACATGACCCACAATATCTTGATGAAACAATAGAGATCTCAAGAATCAATTGAAATAGAGTTCCTCACATGATATTCAACCTATTCCTTCATAAGTTCCTTACTTGATCTTGCTTTCTTTTTTCTTCACCTTTTCCATGAGAAATCCATCATTATATAAGAGAAGGAGAGATGGTTAAAAAGATTAGGATGATCCCACCAAATCAGAGAGGCCAGTAGGATCCCAACCATACGAATGCCACCTCATATTCTAGAATATTCCCTTCTAGAATCTTCATTAACTTCGTCCCTTTTCTTAGTCTTAAAATGCCGTCACACCCTATCTATAGAGAAACCTGTGGAAATTCCGCAAGCTAGGTTAAGGACAACCTGCGGAAATTAGGCATTTCCGCACTGTGTATTACTCTCAGCCTATGACATCCTTCTAAAAAACAAGTTTTGTAGAGGGAGAAACCATTTACGTTTCTCATGGAAAATATCCTTTTGAGAACTTGAACACATGCTTGTAGAATCATCACCAGGGTGACCAAAATAATGTGTAATAGGGACCCTTTCCTTTCTGCTCGTACAAATCATTTGTACTAAGTATTGTTTCCAAGTCACCAACATTGTGAGCATGAGCGCCTAAGTTTTTATCTTCTTCTTCACTTAGAATAATATGAATAAATGAATTGTTGAATCCGACTGCTAGCATATGTTCTACGAAAATTTTGTTAGTGTCAAACCCCTTTATCTTCTCATCATATTTTAGATTCACATTGTGGAAGTGGTTCACAATCTCATAAATATTGTTTATATTCCTAAATATAAAGTCTCCAATTTTCCAAGGCAAATGCATGAATTGATTTTTCCCTATCTCATGGAAAATGTGCAACCAAAAATTATACTTCCTTTCCACTTCCGTAATAAACATTTTATCAGATACATGGTATGGAAGAAAAGAGAGATTTTCCTTGGAACATAAAATACTGATAACATTGTGATTTTTTGTCTTCTCTAATGTCCCCTTTTATCCAAGAATTTATTTGCCTGGTTGGATATCCTGGGGGTATCTTTGTCAAACAATAATCCTTTGAAATCTGAAATGAAATTACTGTAAACTTCGTAAAAATGCAAAGAATCGTTGTGTCTCCACAATGATTGATACCAGAAGTTAATTGGATCAAGTTCATAGTTCACCCTCTTATAGATATAAAATTTTGGAAATTGAGAGCAATATGCGATCACAAACACGAAATAAGAAGCCATGAAGAATTTCTTGTCTCTTTTGTATTGTGACAATTGGGTGGATATTTCAAGGGAAATCAATTTTCCCCAATCAAAAATAGCTTGCTCTTTAACTATAAAATACAAAATATAAATAATCATGTGGGAAACGGTGGCTATTCTTTCTTGGCCTGTCATTTTGGTAAACAACCAAGGGATTTCCTGAATGTGGTTTTTAAACAAGTCGACCTGAATCCTAGTAATGTCTTCTAGGACAACCACAGGATTCTCCAAGAACTTGGGCAAGAGGTCTAAGCCATTGTCATGTCCTTTCAGGAAATCCCTGCAATCCCCTCCTTTGAAGGTAAGTGTTAGCTCAAGGAGATTCAACATATTATGAAACACTTGTGGTGAAATAGAGATGGGGGGATGGTATTGAAGTTGAATATTGCACTGAATCGGTATGCATTTCTCAATGCACCATGCAACCAGTTCTTTGCAGTTGAATAATTCAGGGACACACCCTGTGCATGCAATTTTGGATGTCTAGATCATTTCGTTTTTAGCAGGAGGAGATGAATAGTAAGAATACGCTCTAGACCATTGAAAGTTTTGGTCTTCACGCCCAAATATATTCAAAGTATCACAACAGAACTGTTGAGCTGCTACTACCATAGGTTGACAAGAGTGTTCTTTTAACTAGATAATACTTAAAATGAATCCTTTGAGAGAGAAAAAAATAATATAACCTTTGGCAAATCGTGCTTTTATGAAATTTAATGGAAAATCTCCTCGATACCTTCACTTATTAAAGGCGATCTTTATAGAACCTGCATGATCAGTTATTACCATTAAACCATACTGAATGTGTATTGGGAAAAGCATGAATATGGAGGGGAAGGGTGAGAGCAATTTGAATTTGGGAACTTTTGTGAAACCTCCAACCTGGGAACCTATGAACAAGCGATTGCAAACGATCGAAAATAGGCTAAGTATTGCACTGCGGTCGGTCGTATTATAAGAGAAATAAGATACTTAGGAGCTTGGTACCCACGACAATTCCAACGGTCATAATGTAGATCACGGGTCTTTGGGTAAAAAATGGATATCACAAAACTTGGAGTATGAAAGATTGAACTTGTGAGCCCGTGGTTGCAAAAAACAGCTAAGTACATAATAATACGATGGTCGGTCGGACTCATGATATGGGAATATGAATGGAGGTGAAAATCCATGAACCCTTCGTTTTTTGAAAAATGGCTAAGTATGGAAACTAGAAAGGGAAAAGAGAAGGGAGAAAAGAAAAGGGGAATGAGGGTAGGTATAGAAGAGGGAAAAAAATGGAAAAAAGAAGTTGGGAAAATAGAAAAGGGGAGGGAAATTTTTGAAGCGGGAATTGATCTCAACAACTGGCTCCAACTGTGGGATGATAAACCCCTGTGGGTTGTCAAGAATATGAAATATTTATGACCAGGTGCTTCCGTCCATTGGGCCATGGATTCAAAGGTAAGAATATAAAAACTCAAAAATAAATTTATGTAAAAGGAAAATGAGAAAGTTTTAGGTGAAGAAACCTTTCAAATGTTTCCCGTTGATAGGAATCATTAATATTTTACCCTTAATGTCTTGGAGCATATAGGAATTAAAACTGAGGATCTTTTAGACGATGTATGGTCCAATCCAAAGTGCTTCGAATTTGGTGTGCATTGATGGTTTCTCCTTGGATTTGTTCCAGAGTAACACCAATTCTCCATTCTGAAAATTATTTACTGTTGCACTATGTTCAAAATAGATTTTAATACTTTGTTGTCTCTGAACGGTTCTATTCAGTTCCTTGTTTTGTTCTTCCTCCAATTTAAATAATTGGCTGATCCTCCTTTGGATAGGCGAATTGTCTTCTTCATATTCTGTATTAACCACAAAAGTTAGGGCATTGAGTTCGCAGCTAATTGGAATTTTCGCTTATTTATCATAAATCAATATATATGGGGACATCCCAGAGATGTCCTTTGGAGTCGTTCTGCTTTCCCACAACACATCAGTCAACCTCAAATGCCAATTCCTTTGTTTATTGTCAATAGTTTTCTTCAATATCTGAATGAGTGTCTTATTTGTGGATTCTGCAACACCATTCCCTTGTGGATAATAGTTTGATGATTTCCCAATAATAATTCCATATTCTCCAAAAAATTCTATAAAATTTGAACCAATGAAAATCAAACCATTATCAGTGATGAATTTATCTGGGACACCGAATCTTGACAAAAGATTTTCTTTAAGGAACTTAATTAACTCTTCAGAATCAACCTTTTTTATTGCCACTTCCTCTGGCCACTTTGTCAAATAATCTATAGAGGTTATAATATACATGTGTCCCTTGCTTGATATTGGGTTTATTGGCTTAACAAAATCAAGTCCCCATTGAGAGAATGGTTGTTCTACAGTTATGGGTTGTAGAGACATCACAAATCTCTTCATTTTCCCTAGAAATTGCTGGCATGATACACACTTCCTTATTTTGGCATATGAATCTCTGAAAAATTGATGGCCAATAAATCCCATCTCTTATTATCGTATGGTTGGTGGAAGTAGGTGAAAAATGTCCACCACATATTACTTCATGGAATTCTCTCATTCATTCTTGGGATTTGTTTTCATCAACACAACTTAGTAATATACCATCATAGTTCCTTTTGAACAATATATCAACAATCAACACATATTGATTTTGTTTCATCTTCAATGTTTTTCGCTCCTTAGGGTTTATGGTGACAGGAAATTGCATGGACCTCAACTAGAATACAATGTCTTTGTATCATTCTGAATCAACCAATGGTTCTCTTGCTGAATTTGAAATCATTCCATCCATAGAATCACTATTCACGACGATCTTACATAAACCTTGTCCTTTCACAACCATTAAAGGTTTAATTTCGATATCATATTCTTGGATTTTTTCCAACCAGTAGCCCATTTTCCTTCGCTTAATTTTTGATTCAAAAGCATCTTCACTGGTGATGATGGAACATAAGAAATGATATGAGAATTTAGTACGTACTTCCGAAAGCGTGCCACCTCTTTCACAAGATCCAAGGATTTATTTTCCAGTTCTGAATACCTTAATTCATAATCATGAAGGTATTTTCTCATGAAATTGATTGGTAGTTCTTCACCCTTGGTATTCTTCTGAGTAAGAATAGATGTAACAACTTTTTCTGTAGCGAGCGAATAGATGATGAAATCCCTTTGAAAATATGGACTAATGAGGACTGGAGCTGTCGTGATTTCTCTTTTGATATTATTGAAAGTTTCTTGAGTATCCACTGTCCATTCAAACCTCTGTTAAGACCTAATATTGGCTCATTACCCCTTAATTAGGGAATATTATATTATTAATGTTATTTTATTTATGTCGTCTTTAGGCCATTAGTTGTAATTATACCTTAGTCTCCTATATATACCAAGGAGACATTTTCATTTTGAATCATCTTGTACTTGAACATTTAAGTGGGGTAAAAGGAAGTTTCCCCCTCGAAGAGGCTTATTATCTGAAATTATCTTTTTTTCAAGGCGTTGAGTACTTTTTCTGAGGTTTTTCTATGATATATGGATATTTGGTTCTTAACATATGGTATCAGAGCTCAAGGTCTTGGGGTTTTGCTGCTACATCTGAGACACCTTGGAATTTTTGCTATAACTTCTTTTCTACAATGTTTCAGAAGGAACGACTTGGAGGATATTTAGTATATATCCTCAACTCTTGAGGCCTTATAATTTCAGAGATACAACCTGTACAATATAGGGTTCTGGAATCATCCTGCAATGAGTCATTGCGTAATTTTCACTATAAAAATATTTCTGTAATGTTTCAGACCCTAAACTCGGGAGTCCATTTACAGAAATCAGTAAGGTATCTTTGGTTAAAATTTCATCTTCTGGGTCATCTTAAATTTGTAGATACACCTTGTGTAAGATAGGGTATCTGACTAGTCTCAAGAAGGCGTTCCAGGTAAAACAATCATAACTTCTTGATAGAGTATCCAAATTGAGTGGGACTGGTTTCATTGGACCATGGACAATCTGTAATATTTCAAGTGCGAGTTTCAAAATTTTATATCAATTATTTTGTGCGGGGCACGCTATACAAGTGAGATCTCCTGGAAAGGCCAAAAATCGGCAAGTTGTGGGGAAGTTACCGTAAATTCCACTTGGCACATCCAATTTTGATCAAACCTATGGCATTGCAGAGAAAAAATATCAGAGAACTACATAAAAGAAAGTTTCATACCCAGAAGGGCCAAAACTTGGGAGATACAACAGAATACATATTGTCTAACAGAACCACCTCAAAATCAAGGTTCAAAAAGTGATACTTGGCCAACATGCCACCAAAAAAGGGAACTTCTACACCAAATAAGCCTCTAGAAAATCCTACTTGGAATCTTGATGAAGGTGAATAAATGCGTAGGGACATAAATGAACTACAAAAGAAGATGGATTCAATGGAATCTAAGTTGGATACTAAGATGGATTCAATAGAAGCTAAGTTGGATACTACGATGGATGGTTTAAAAAGGGAGATCATGGAAGTATTGAAAAATTTCGTAACAGAGAAGACACCTGAAAGTGAAAATGCATCCCATGAAATTCATGATGAGGACACAAGGAAGGTGAATCAAGAATGGAGAAACTCCAACTTTGGTTT
>ML793417.1:221251-255247 GCA_009831015.1 Picea engelmannii
GCATATTATATTAGTAATGTTATTTTATTTATGTCGGCTTTAGGCCATTAGTTGTAATTATACCTCCTAGTCTCCTATATATACCAAGGAGAGATTTTCATTTTGAATCATCTTGTACTTGAACATTTAAGTGGGGTAAAAGGTGGTTGCCCCCTCGAAGAGGATTATTATCTGAAATTATCTCTTTTTCAAGGCGTTGAGTACTTTTTCTGAGGTTTTTCTATGCTATATTGATATTTGGTTCTTAACAACCTCTGCTCCTTTTTCAACAATAAATTGATTAGCTTCACAATACTTACATAGTCAGGAACAAACCTTCGCACAAAATTGATCTTGCTGAAAAATGATTGAACTCCTTTCTTAAAAGACGGGGGGTTGAGTTCATTTATTTCTTTAACTCTTTCTGGATATATATAAATCCCTTCCTTGCACACAATATTACCCAATATTTTTCCTTGAGTTACAATGAATAAGCATTTCTTTTTATTTAGAGAGACACCATATAATATGCATCTGTCAAAAAAATTTCTCAAGTGATGGATATGATCACCCCTTGTTTTTTAATGCACTATCAAGTCATATGGATAATCTGCCATATAGTTTCCAATCAACCCACTAAATGCATGATCCATAGCCCTCTGAAATGTGGCTCGAACATTCTTCAAACCAAAGGGCATCCTAGCATATTCATATATCTCCCAAGGTGTTGTGAATGTTGTCTTTGCCCTGTATTCCTCAACAACCAAGACTTGATTATATCTATAAAAACCATCCAACATGGACATGCTAGATGATATCGTTACTTGCTGGAGAAGAAACTCCATGTTAGGTAAAGGGTAGTTATTCTTTATGCTTTCTTTGTTAAGATCCCTAAAATCGACACACATCCGAATTTCCCCGGTCTTCTTTCTTACTATCACATGATTTGAAAGCCAGTCGGAATGTCTAGTGTGATATATTATTCCAGACAATTTCTCCAATTCAATATTTACTAGAGATTTCAATTTGGGGTTCATCATCCTTATTTTTTACTTGACCGAATTTGCTTCTTCTCTCAAAGGAATGATGCGTTGGAATATCATTTTATCATAATCTTTCAAATCATCATAGTGTTAGAATATGATGGATTGTGCTCGTTTTACCATAGAAAATATCATTATTGTCACCTAACCATAGGCCGAAACCACCCTTCGAGCACCTTAACCTTGACACATAATCATTATGGAAGCAAACCCTAGGCTAGATAGCCAAACAAAGGGTGGAACACCTTTCTCCAAGGATAGTGCACCATGCAAGAGATGATCAGAGAGTCCAAACCATAACCAAGAGATAGTCCAAGAAAAAACCAACATCTGCTAGTTGCAGCAGCTGCAATGGAAAATATCCTCCATATTTGCACACAAACTGGCCAACTGCAGTGTGCACAAGTGTTTCTTTTGCAGTTCTGAGAAAGCCTTCCAGAATGAAGACTAGCCTTTTGTATTTATACTAAATCTAGAAAACTGTCTGGGTTGACTTCTCATTCTGAGTACTAATTCTTTAGTATATATTATTTTCTTTAGCTGACTTCTTCTCTTGGAGGATAATAACCTAATACAAGTCATTCCATGGAGCCGACTTGTCTTCTAGGGTTATTAACCAATCAATTAGGGTTTCTTCTTGCTTCCCAGAATATTCTATTCTCATTAGGTTTACATGTGGAGGTAAATACCTCCCACAGATACCATAATATCAACATTCCCTCCTATCTAGGGAGGTATTGAAGGTAATGGTCTTGAGAATAAACATACCATTCACCCGGTAGCATCAACATAGTTGTATAGACTATCTCATGATTAGATCATCAGCACCATCATCACTATCAATGTCATCAACTACATCATCTCTCGAAACCATAATCCATCTGAGTAATCAAACAAGATGCTGTATAAGTCACTCACTCCATAGAGTGACACAAGAACTATTCTTCTAATCTGGACATATGTCCTAGAAGAATAAATGTCCTGGACTATTTTTCATCTGGAAAATCTTTGTCCATTGATCATCCATATAGCTGATAATCATTTCCAACACTGCTGATAGTCTTCAAGGCAATCATAACAATATCATTCAATAGAGAACAACTGTGTCCATCCATAGTAGCACACAACTACAATCTAGTGGTACACTACCACACCAAGTAGCACACAAATACTTGATCAGTGACGTATAGTCATAATTAGTGGAACACATCCACCACAATAGCATACATCTACTGTCTAGAGACATACAATCTCCATAACAATTATCTGATATCAACCTGCACAGAAAAATATCGTTATGATATAAATTGAATCATCTAGTCCATTCTTCCACTCACATATGTGAGCTCTGGAAGAGCATCTGCCCTCAGAAGGTCAAACATCAATGATTAGATATTTGGAATATTATTCTCAAGCAAGGAAGAATAACCATCCTGATTTCTGAGCCTGGACCATTCCCTATCCTGGGCTATTCCTCCGACACTAAACAAAGTGCAACATAGAGACAATGAGTTTTCCCTAGGAAAATCCTGTCCTTGATTGTTGAACCTGGACCATTCACCTATCTGGGCCATTCCTCCGACACTAAACAAAGTGCAACTTGGAGAGAATGAATCTGCCCTAGGGAATGACTATTCGGACCATTTCCTAAGGAAATGACTGTCCTACACCAACCTCCAAAACATACCATTCTTCGAAACTGCTCACAACTGTGAGCTTCGAAAGAATGACTATCCGGTGAGGCAGAACAGTCTTCTTGACCACTACTAAGAGTGACCGTCAATAAGAGAGATTGTCCTAGACCATTTCCGATGTTAACCACAATGGGAAATTTCTATCAATGGTACACCAACAATCCATCGAAACATTTTCATTACCAAAATTACCATTCGATCTGGACCATTTCACGAATTGGAAAATGCTTGTTCGTAAGAAATCTCAAACCACTTTCTGAACCAGAAAGGAACTGCTCATCTTGGACCATTTTTTGAATTGAAAAATGATTTTCCATAAATCAATAACACATGAGTTCTCCCTCCCAACCTGGGAGTCATCTCTTTGTCTTTCAATAAGGAAGTCCTCTCCATGAGCTCCAGCTTGAGTACGCAAACTCTTTCACCTTGGATAGAGGCTTTACCAAAAATGTATGCTTATCTGCTCATCTGTGGAGATATATATATTCGAGAACCACTTCTCTTATTTTGACTTCATCAAGAATAATGTAATGCTTGATCTCAAATGTACTTCGGTCTTTCTGGAACACTGGTTTTCTCTTAAGGATTCATATAGCTCTGATCAATATAATATATAATTATTGGATTCATCTTTTGTTTTCTGCTATCTCATAACATCGTGGCAAGGCTCAAACCGGAACATATCCATGTGGCACTTTTTTTTTTTTTTTATGGATTGGCAATCCATCATTCTGGAGTTCTGAGTAATCATTCTGATATAATATAAAAGGTTTTCACCACGCTTCTATTGTGCATTGGAGGTTCTCCACCAAGTTGTCTTCTTTCATCTGCATACAAGGGTCACTTTATGGTATACCTCAAATCCTTGAGGTTTCTCTTCATACGCTCTTTGTTCAATTATTCTGGAGAAAAGTCTTTCAGTCTGGTTTACTGGAACAAGCAATCATCAAAGTCTTCTCCCTCCATCTGGGAGAACCTCTAGTTATGGATCTCACAATGTTTAAATTCATAAGTCTTTTTGTACACTGTTCTTCATCACAACTTTCAGTCCTCTGCTTGATTTCTTTTAGTGAGTTCATATTAGGCTGGTAATATTGTGATTCTCGATACAATGACTGGTTGTTATGGATTTTCTTTCTTTCTTGGAATCTTCATGTTCTTCCTCATATTTCTCTTTAGCTCTTGGGTCTATGGAGTTTTCTATAGATTCCATGCTCTGAAGATTCCACTTCTTTCTTTCATCATAGGATCATGAATGTGGATGGAAAAACAAGGATACTTTAAGTCTTTTTTTCGAAGAAGGATTCTTCTAAGGTCAATCTAAACACATATTTCTTTTCATGGCTGCTACCATGGATATATACTTCATCATCTTTAATGGATCATAGGATTATCTCCCTCCTAATCCTTGCTTCATGTATTAGTGCAAGTTTTCTTTTGGAAGTATATAATTGGCTCCCTCCATCTAACATAATCAATATTTTTGTCTGCATCCTTATTTCCTTCTATAAGGTGTCATAAGTCTTTCTCCAGTTTCCTCTTGATTGTTGACTTCTTTGTCTTTACTTCTTCTAGGTTTCTTGAAGATTTATTCTGAATTCGGCTTATCTTTCAGTTGTTACTTATGCAGTAACTTCCACATGAATTATTTGATGTACTTCATCCTTTCATGTGTATTGTATGACTTGTAGTCATAATGATAGCAATCCTTATCTTATTGTTTCTTTCATAGGTATAGTTTCTCTTTGAACATATTATCTTCTAAGAAATGGATATGCAAGATATGTACATAAAACATGGTATGTTCAAGAATTATGAAGAGTAATTTTACCTTGTCTTAGAAGAAGAATTTTGTTTTATCCTGCTAGGTCTTCTTTGTAGGTTCCTTTTCTTCAGCAACTAATGCTTCATGTGTGTCCTTCCTTGTGTTCATGCTTGCAGAAAATGCATCCCATGTCTTGGGAATACCATTGAGTATTATGTTTACCAATTCCTTCTCTGAAGTGATATTTTCAATAGCTTGTAGTTGATCTCTTAATCAAGATATTATCACAAAGTATGATGTTATGTTGTCATCATCATTCATCTTCATGTCACGTAGCTCATTCTTCAGACTCATTACTTGTCCAATGTTTCTGACTGAGAAGAGGTTTGTTAGGGCATCGTACATCTTATTTGATGAGTCAATATGGGATATGTAGGGTATCAAGTGGAATTTTATAGAGTCCACTATGATAGTCATGGCATTTATGGAACCATCTTTGAACTTCTCCATAACTGCAATGTTCTGCGGTTCCTTCTCTTTTCCTTCTTCAAACTCTGGTTCCACGATCTTTCCTTTCACGATATCCAACACTTTGTTATTGGAAAGGATGAGGTCAATCCTTGTCTTCCACGCTCTGAAGTTAGAATCTCCATCTAACTTGTTTTCTGACTTCATAGAGTAAGTCATGGCTGCTTTGACTTGGTCAACCCTAGATTTGACCAAAAACTCAAGTTTGACATCTTGGCTTGCTGAGATTACCAAGAGATGCGCTAGGCTAAGGCCCTCTGGTCTATCTAGAAATTAGGTCAATCCATTCACTTAAGGTTCCTCAATGGAGGGTTATGGTTTCTGCAACTGCACCTGCTAGTAAACCTAGCGACAGTTCTTCAACGAGCTTAGTATCCTTATGGTTATGCTCCCTTCCAGTGGTTAGACTGAATGAAGGAGGTGTGGGCCCATAACCTGTTAGAATATGATCGATTGTGCTCATTTTACTATAGACAATATCACTATTGTCACCCAACCATAGGCTAAATCCACCCTCCGAGCACCTTAACCTGGACAGAGAATCATTCTGGAAGAAAACCCTAGGCTAGATAGCCAAACAAAGGGTGGCGCACCTTTCTCCAAGGATAACACACCAAGAAAGAGCTGATCAAAGAGTCCAAACCATAACCAAGAGATATTCCAAGCCAAAATCGAAATCTGCTAGCTGCAACAACTGCAACGAAAACTCTCCTCTAGATTTTTGCACAAATTGGCCAACTGCAGTGCACACAAGTGTTGCTTTTGCAGTTTTGAGAAATCCTGCCAGAATGAAGACTGGCCTCCTGTATTTATACTAAATCTGGAAAAATTCCTGGGAATTTATCATTCTAGGTACTAATTTAGTAGTATATATTATTTCTTTTATCCGACTTCTTCTCTTGCAGGCTAATAACCTAATACAAGTCATTCCTTGGAACCGACTTGTCTTCTAGGGTTATTATCCAATCAATTAGGGTGTCTTCTTGCTTCCCAAAATATTATATTCTCATTAGGTTTACATGCGGAGGTAAGTACCTCCCGTAGCTACCATAATATCAACACATAGGTCCATGCGAACACATCAATTTATTCTTTAAACAATGCCACATATTGATCAACTTCCTCAATGGTACAATAAACTCCCAAGTTGACATATTTTGGGGAACTGTCAGATCCAATAATGAATTTCCTTGTTTCTTTCACTTTTCAAAGTGAAATTTCTTCCAGGAGACTCTTAACATGATCATCTTTTGTAAAACGAGACTCATATCAAATACGGTCTTTCGGGACAACATACATGTGATTTTATTCATTATCATAATCATTCAACAAATTTTTTTCCAACTGTTCATCATTCTCAAACACCTGCAAATACTCTAGATTATCATGTACATAGGGTCGAAATACTCTTTCTACTTGAAAATATTTTTTTCTTTGTACATCATCTGGGTTTGACAACGAGGCCGCCAAAGTCAATGAATCTTCCTTCTGATTCTTGTCCCTTGGAATGAAGGAAATGTTGAAAGAACTGAAATATTCCATCATTTGGTTAACTCTTTTGAAATATAACTCGAGTCTTTCCTTCTTGATTTTATACCTCTGGGTGACCTGATTAATCACCAACTGGTATTCACCAATCACAATTAGATGTTCTATCTTCATTTCTTGTGAAATAATCGTTCCCTGAATCAAAGATTCATATTCTGCCTCATTATTAGTACATGCAAATTCAAGTCTAATAGCATGTGGATGCACAATATTTTCTGGACTTACAAGGACAATTCCAACTCCACTCCTGGAGCTTGAATAAGCTCCATCGAATGATATCCTCCATTAACCTTCAAACATATACTCTTGATTCTCCATTTCTTTCACTTTCTCTAGGATTTCACTATGTTCCATGTCTGGGATAGCATAATTTCCAATCCCGACGTCTATATAATCTTACATTAACTTATTATCTTCCTTTTTGAAAGAGAAGGGTTTCCTGAGTTCATGGGGCACCTTAATCATTGCTCCTTCTTTGTCTAGAAACAACATGAAACTTCCATCATTCATTATATATCCCCGGATAATGGATGACCAATCTCTTCCCAACACAACTTTATATGTTGGAGGAAGGTCTACCATAATAATATTGAAAATTGTAATGATATGGGGGGGCACCATTATCCAAGCATAAAATTCCTTGATTTATCCATAAGCTGGTACTTTTCTAGAATCAATTTCATATATACTCTCATCGGTCTCGTAATATTTGGTACAACGCATTCCCAATGCCTCCATGACTGCTAGTGGCATGATATTATTGGTCGTGCCAGTGTCAACTAAACAATTATGAAGTGCGACATCATGATTTTCAATTGAAATGTAAAAGGGATAAATTTTACCTCTCAACTTTGCGGTTGACTGGTTCTGACTTTGTTTTAGACTGGTAACAACAACCTCTATTGTTTTAGATGGTTCATACAACAATCTCAAAATGTTTTCCCTTTGTTGGGGAATCTTCACCACTTCTGTAAAAGGCAGAGTTATCCTTATTTTTCTCAAGTCCTCTACAACATTGTATGTCATATGATGGGAGTTCGACATCAGGTGTTGCTTCTTATTTCCAACGCTATCTGTCATTTTCTCATTTTCTCTTTTCTCATCCTTTTTTTCTTTATCTTTTTGGTTTTATTTTTTAGAATCATTCTTATTCTTGGATCTATTTACAAATCCTCTTGTCTGGGTGATGTTTTCTTGCAAGTTGGGGTCGTTTTCGCCTTCTTCAAATATATACATGGATGTCTCGCATCCATCCATCTATACAATTTCATAACTTTCATCAGGTGAATAATCATTTTCTTGCTCAACCATTTTCTCATCATATATATCATCTAGAACAACTGCATTAGGAGTAGGCTTCCTGGGAACCCTTGGTCTTTTCGGATTATTCATGTTTTCAAACCTCACTTTATTTCCTTGGGGAGGTTTCCTTCTCTTCTCTGGGACCAGAACTCTTGGATTTGCCACATAATTACCCCCCCTTCTTAGTCTGGTTATGTTGTTCTGAATTTTCTTGATATTTCTATTCATTCGTGCAATTTCAATTCTTTGCTTAGTTTCTTGTGCTGCCACAGGGTCTACCTTCACATATAGTATGGTTCCCTTGAAAATTACTCCTCCAATTGTTTGATTTTGAGCCCATTTTGGCTTGAATTCTTCGTTCTTTCTTGCACTGGAGGCTCCTTTATTGTCAATACTTAATCCTCCCAACCGCCTTTGTAATTTTCCCAATATAATTTTGGGGTCAACACTCATTTCAATCATAATTTCTTCCATTTTTGTGGCTTTAGTCATTGCTTTCTCCAAGGTATCCATCTAGTATGTTTTGATAGCATATTTCACATTTGGGGGCATTTCATTCTTATAACAACCGAGTATGACTGGGTCATTTGGTATTTTATCTTCTGGAATTTTACTCAAGGTTTTATTGAACCTGAGATTAAAATATCGTATTATTTCATTCTTCCTCAAACCAATCTGGGTGAAATCGATGAGAAGGTTATGATAAGTAATTGGAGGGGAGAATATAGTTAGGAACATGGGTTCAAGGTCATTAAATGAGTGAATTGATCTATTGGTTAATGTTTTATACCATTCATACGCTCTTCTTGATAGGGTTTGTAGAAATACCCTCACCATGAAATTGTCATACTCAACACGGTGAAAATAAAAAACTATCAATAAATAAGTGAAGATTCCTCTTTACATCGATTTCTCCGTCTCCAGGAAATTCACTCATGATACCCTTAGGGAGAACAGGGAGTTCATGTTGCTCGCCTAGAATATTTAAAGGGAAATCTCATATTCTTCTTTGCTTTTCTTGATTTCTTGCAGGATCTCTTCCACCTCCTTGTATCTCCATATGAGGTTCTTCTCGTGTTTGTTCATTTCTTTATTCCATATCTCCATGAATATGGTTTTCACTTCTTAGAATACCGAGTTGCTTGATTTTACTTCTGGTAATGGGTCCTTTGTATTTGTCCAGTTTTAATCCTGGCCTTGTCCTTGTACCACTCTAGCTAGACTTTGGTTTGTTTTATCTTGTCACTCATCTCTCCTTTGTCTTCAGAGGATTTTCCTTTCTTCTTATTGGAATAATATTCACTAGGATATTTCTAATTCTTCTTGGGTCTCTGCTATCATTATTACTAGATTGTATAGCTGATGTAAGATGATTCACTGATTGTTCAATCCAATTTCCAGGTGGGGATGATCATCCTGGGGAAAAGTCATAAATTTTTCAAAAATGCTATACCAGGTTCCAAATTTCAGTTCATTCCCTAGTATGGTCGCCAAAAATGTTGATGCTTGAATCTGTTAGGATCGAAACGAAAACCTCATGAGGATGTAAATCCCCCTGCTATAGAGGTGGTACTCCTCTTTACTTTAAGATTTTCGTGGGACTGTAGGTATTAATAATATGGGACTTTACAGAAGTCTATCATGGTAATCAAAGAAATATAAAGATTGCAAGATTAAAGATAAAAGGAAAATGTTTTCTTTTCTTTTTAAATAAAGTTACTGAGAAAGGACCAGGAACCACACATTTCATACATTTAAACAAATAAGAAAAATTTCCTCACATACATCATAGTTTAAACTAAATATTTCTGATCACATAAAAATAAAAAGAAGATGATTTGCATGTGTAAGAGAAATTTAACAAAGTGGACACCGATTTCACCATTAGGGTATTAGGCTTTTAAGCAAAATAATAAAAATAATATAAAAAATCAATGAGAAATAGTAAAAAAGTGAATAAATATGGGTGAAAAGCCCTTTTTACCATTTCATTGTTACTTTGTCAAAAGCTTGTCCAACATACCTCTTTTTTCCCCAAATTTCTTTACTCGATTGCAGGAGGTAGAAGCGATCATTCAACAAGCGGTTTCATGCAATGAGGTAATCTCCTAATTCTTCAACTTTTTCATGGATTAAAATTGATTTTTATTGGCAAATTTAAGTGTTTGAATCCATTTTAGGGCCAACGGGTGCGCTCAGGCATTCTCGCAGGTGGGCCATTTGGGACCTGCAAGAACCTGATATTCTCCCAGGTGGGCTTCAGTGCACCTGCGAGAATCTCGCGCTATGTGCAAGATTCACCTGTGAGGGCCAAAAAATGGATTTTCATGCATGTTTTTACTCAATAAAAATTTATGCAAGAGGTTAAATCAAGTTGTTAACTTCCTTCTCATGGCTCCATTGCAGGTATTGATCATCACGATGTTGGAATGGAGGGAAAGAGAACACAAGGAGGAGGATTCCATTGCTGAAAATCATTCGGGTACAGTTGTTGCCCTCCGAAAATGTGGGCTCTTAAAAATTTTCAGGATCCCGGGCATGAGAGCCCAACTCAGGTTGTTAGAGTACCTGGTCCACATGTGGGATGTGAATCAACATGTATTTCATGTAGGGGTCCACACGCTCACACTAGATATCGAGGATATCAACTTTCTAACGGGGTTGTCACAACGTGGATACCATGCTACTCTGACCAGAGGTAGAGGCAGTGGACTTCCTATGAGCGAGTATGTTTGCCAATATTGTGTTCTCGAGGTGGAGAGAAGCAAGGGTAAAGTCACCATCTGGGGTGTCCAAAATATGACCTTGCGGACTATCTTGTTTACCATTGTACGCATGGTCAGGAGCTCTACTCCGCATATGGCTCTCCAGAGCTATTTCCAGTATGCCATAGAGTGCACAGAGCCTCGAGTTTTGAACTGGTTGGACGCGGTTCTTCACAGTATGAAGAGACAACTGACAAAGTGCAGAAGGGGTAACCTGAAATAGTTCGGGTACAAGTCACTTTTGGTGTCATTCTTCTTTGAGAGGATCCCACTACTGCGTTTACAGGTAGATTGGGGTTTACTGGCCCCACTAGATCTGAGGATGGTGAGGTGGTGTAACCTCATGGCTCGACATGTAGCAGGGCCTATAATCAAATACAACGATTCATTTTTTCACTGGTTGAGGCCCCAAATGTTGATGATCGATGAATACACATATGCTGACTTGGATTTCCAAGGAGATCCGGATTTGGTTCTGCCTGAGGATTCTCAATGGGGTGACTTAAGTAAGAAGTACACAATTTTTTCTTTTTTAATGTTTTTGCAAATTTTATTATATAAATTTTTTTTATGTCTTCGATCAAGGACTAATTAAAAATTTCTTTTTACGACACAGATGTGGGGCCGTATTGACCTCCAGGAACATCACCCATTCAGAGACGAGGATGAGTGGCTCCAGTGGCAATATGGGATGCTGAGGACTACGAGGGAATTGAACATAACTTAGAGGGACTGACTGCAGATGTCCCAGACATCGCTATTGGGGAGATCCTAAGGTGTTATCAACACCATACTATGGGTGTGTCTGAGTCTCTTAGTCAACTTCTCCATAGGGTAGCTAAAGAATTTGTATGTTATTGTGAGCATCATTTGTGATGCTAATTTGTAGAAGCCATGGGCTTCATATATTTTGATATTTTGGTCCTTAGGAAAAAAACTTTTTGTAAAAATTTTGATCATTATATATATATGTGGCTTCTACTAGCTTATTTTGTTTTGTATAATACATGTGATGTGTGATTGGTTTTATAAATGTCTCAGATATATGTCTAACACATAATTATCTAAAGCATCAATCAATGTATTTAGAAATCTAGGAATGTGTTGATACTCGATATAATCAAAATAACGTTCCAAGAGTCGAATTTATAGATATACCTGCAATAAAGTAGGACTTTGGATAGCATAGACATTAATTAACTGTAGCACTACTAGCTACGAATCAAGTCATATAACCAGGTTGCGGATACCAAGCGAAATAGCATTAGTCAACAATTTGATGACAACGCTATATTTTACGATATTATTGGTCGCACGACTGAGGCAAACACCTCGTAGACTGATAAGTTCATTTGTGGGTGCATAAATTTCCCATGTAGTAGAAGCAAGGTTTTGAGTACTATGACTAGCGCCATCGGTGAAGCCAATGTGGGATAGAAAAGACTCAGACATCTGGAAACCAAGCATAATGCAAGGTAAGCAGTCGGGGGCAGAAACCAAATAACGAAAAAGAACACTAAAGTAACACACAAAAAGTATGATACAATAAAATACAAGCACTCATGCACAGATGATATAAGCATAGTACTTCTTTAAGTAAATCCCATTTCTAGGTTCACTCAAAGGGATACCATCGTAGTCCACTAACTTGTAGGCTCCTTTCTCCAACACTCGTCTGACGATATAAGGACCTCATCACATAGCCTCAATTTTTTTGGCTCCTAGCATATATTGATCTTGTTCATAAAGGAAAACCAGATCACCTTCAGAGAAAACGTGTGGCTTGACATGCTTGTCGTATTGGGCTTTGACACGTTTCTTCTGGGTTTCTATAACTAGGGTGGCATCACGACGGGTTTCGTCTAGTTGCATAAGATACAATAGATGTTCTTCTTCAATAGAAGTGTTTGGGAGAAGTTCAACGGCTAGATTTAGAGACAGTATCTCATATTCAATCGGTAAGATGGCTTCTAGACCATAAACTAACTGGAAAGGTGTAAACCTGGTAGCAGACTTAACAGATGTCCGGTAAGCCCACAATGTTGAAAACAACATCGTGTGCCAACTAGTTTTGTGAATCCCTATCATTCATCGAAGCATGGTAATGAGGACTTTGTTTATTGCTTCAACCTGGCCATTGGCCTGTGGGTAATAGGGTGTTGAGTTTTCATGGCAAAGACCCAACTTTTTGGTGAGTTCTGACATCATGAAGTTTCTAAAGTGGCTACCGTGATCAATAACGATAGCTTGAGGAACACCAAACCGAGCAATGATGTCATTGAATATGAATAGTGTTTTGGTCTTTCCAGTATTTTCGAATGTAGGCATCGCCTCGGCCCATTTCATAAAATAATGTATCCATGCCCCCCGACCGAGTGAGGGTGACATGTCATGAAAGCGATACCCCATTTCGAAAAAGGTCCAACGGAGACTACAGGGTGTAGAGGAGCAGGGTATGATCGTATTTTGTTGTTGTAGGTTTGACAAGTGTGGAATTTTTGGACAGTGATAATACAATCGTTGAATAAAGAAGGTAAAAAATACCCATCTCATAAGATCTTCTGGGCAGTAGCATACCCAGACATGTGACCACCACATGCTCCAGAATGGCATTCATTCAAGGCTTTCTCGGCTTCGTCAAATGTGAGGCATCGTCGAAATATGGAGTCAATCCTACAACGATACAGAGTATCACTGAGGATAATATACTGACGACCTTAGTAACATATTCAACGATGCTCAGTGCTAGACAAATCAGGCCGGAAAGTATGAGTCTAGAGATATATAATTATATCCCCATATCCAAAGCTCATCAGAATTGATCATAAAAAGGGATTCATCGGGTAATGAATCCTCTGCTACATTTTTCGTCTCAGAACAGGGAAGGTCGCATATCAATTCGACAAACACCAAGGATTTCTTGGACTTGGCGCGTTTGAATTCTAAGTATTTTCCCCCTAGCAATTGGCGTGTAAGAATGTGTTGCATAGGGTTGCAGTTGGAAATCATAGTAGTCTTGCGTAAAAGGATATAGTGCCAGAAACATTAAACAGCTTGGACGACGGCCAAGGCTAGTTTTTCAACATGTAAATATTTGGTTTTTGTAGTCATGAGACTCCAACTCAGATAATAAATGACATGTTTATCATGAGAATCATCCTCCTGGACTAGAACCATAGAAATGGTATAGTCCAAGGCTACGAGATATAATAAATAATCGCGATTGTAATCAGGTGGGAAAAGTAGTGGGGCATGGGTTAAAGTTAGTTTTAAAGAGTCGAAAGCTTTGTTAGCAGTGGTATCCCATACGAAATCAGAACCTTTCTTGAGCAGTCGAGTAAATCCAAGAGTTAACTCAGCATAGTTTGGGATGAAACGACGGTTGAAAGTTTTCCTTCCCTTGCAAACTTTGTAGCTAGCGAAGTGAGGAAGGATGAGGGAGATTGAGAATCATCTTGACCTTTAAAGGATCTACCCAGATCCCTTCACGTGAAACAATAAATCCTAGAAGTCGGCCAGATTCTACACCAAAAACACATGTGTGCAGGTTTAAGCGTACATGGTGCATGGAATGAGCCGGTAGGTCATCGAGATATGGTTGGATAATGTTCTTTATATCATGAAAGGCATAATACATAGCACGTTGAAAAGTCGTGTCGACATTATTTAAACCAAAGGGTAGTTTCCGGTATGCAAAGGTTCCCTAAGGACAAATAAAATCGGTCTTGTGTTGGTCGGTGGGTACGATATTGATTTGATTATATCCGGAGAAACCATCCATCAAAGAGAATATTTCACTCCCGACATAATTGTCGACGATCTGGTCAATGAAGGGGGTGGGAAAGTTGTCTTTAGGACAAGCTTTGTTAATATCCCTATAATCAACACACACGCGGATCGTACCTTGTTTCTTGTTAACCAGAACAAGATTGGAAACCCAGTCAGTTCGAGCCACAGGGTAAATAAAACCAGCTTTAAGAAGTTTCTCAACTTCAAGCTTGATAGCAGCTTCTTTACATGGGTGGAATGAATGAAGGCGTTATCAGATGGGTTTAGCGCCCGGGTATGTCTTAATCTCATGTAAAACAATGTCGGGGTCAATACCCGACATTTCTTCATAGATCCATGCGAAGACATCACAAAATTATTGAAAAAGAGATTTATAGGTGACAACTTCATCATTGGAACACGAAGCTCTGATATGCACATTTTTGAAAATTCCAGGTTTAATGGATATGTCGAGGGGGATGGTGGGTGAGATATTACTTAAGTTCCCTTCGTAGAACATATCATGTGTAGATGCGGGAACGGTAGAAATGACGACAATGGTCGACGGAGTTGAGATCTGTTGGTAACTCTTAATGGTGTGTTGTTCCAGGAAGAGAATGGAACGATGATGTCCATCGTTCCAAGGGGTATCTTCAATGGACATAACATACATAATCATCTCGTCTGTAGGAAAAATGACAGGGAAAGGATTCAGAGATAAATCACCAAGAGAAGGGGTAGAAGGGGTTGTTGCTTGAATGGTTTGATAAGCGAATTTGACTAGACTTAAAGGCATGTGGTCTCCATAGCAAAGATGATCACTGGGGTTGGGTACTATCCACGGGTCAGAAGACATCGGGGTTTCTCTAACAGAGGTGGAAATCATGTTGATCGAGGCGACAGATGGATGTGGAATATCGAGTGGTGGAATGGGGAAAGTACCCATCAAAGAGGAATGTTTAAGAAGGCCCACACTGACATTCTTGGTACGTTGTTGGTATGCGTATCAAAGTTAAAGAAGGCCAATTGGTCCATCGTAATCACTTTTCCCTGATGTGGGAATGTACGATATAGAAAAGAGTGGAGACAACTGCGCACATGGAATCGATCCAACTACATCCAAGTAAAAGGTTGTAATCGAGAGGAGCATCAAAGAATTCAACTTCAACATTGACCATTTTGCCTTCTAACATAATAGGCAACAAAGGGAGGACACCGTAAGGCTTAAATCCAGAGCCCTTAAAGGATTTGAGCGTGTTGTGTGATTCAGTTAAGGGAAGAGAGTCAATGGATTTCCAGCAGGCAATAGACATGACACACGTCGAGGCACCCTCATCAATGACTATTCTACAAATGTTCTAGTCAGAGACAATAACTTGTATTTGGAAGGCGAGTTGAGGGGGTAACCTTGGAATGTGATCTTCCAATTAAAAAATTATTAAATTTGTATCCGTAGGGTCGATTCCACCAATGGCTTTCAACAATGCCTTCCTTTGTGTAGGACAACTCTGAAGGACTTCGAGGGCTGACATTGTTGACGGTGCTTGGGCCAAATCTTCTACAATGTTGTAGTTCTAGGCAACACACACATGAGGATTGAAAGCAGACTTGCGAACAACACCCTTTGGGGGAGGGAGAAGAACTGTATCTAGGCTTGGTTGTTAGAGATCAAGAGGACCGTTGGGAGGTGGAGTCGAGAGAGATGGTTGGACCGATGAAGGAGGTATTTCATCAACCTTCTCTTTGGAGGAAGAATAATCTTTGGCTCAAGTGGCAAGTGTGACGTCATTCTTCTTTGAATCACCTGTACACATTAAGACATAGGATGTATTGGAGGGGGAAGGTTGGTCATGAATGACCAATTGGGCTTATTGTTGATAAGGAAAGGGTTGTGACAACATGACCGGGGTAGGCGATTTCGGGGTCCCTTGAAGGAACTTAGTAACCTTGGCTCGTCTTGGGCAATCCTTAGTGTAGTGATCATCACCACAGATAAGGAAAGGGTATCAGGGTTTGTACTTATCCTTATCGTCAACAGGTTGTGTTTTGGTCTTCTCACATTGCAGATTATTTTTATATTCCTTATTCTTACCCTTCCCTTTTTTGGATTTATTCTTTCCAACAGGGGTAGATTGAATAGAGTTAACCTCAAAAGTCTTGTCGGCAGGAGGAGTAGGAGATGGAGCATGTTGAACATTAGAAGAAATGGACTTGGGGTTGGTGGTAGAGGCTTGTGCGTAGTGGGGTTGGGTATGGAAATTTCCAATCACACCATCAGCTGCATGAGAAGCAGTAGGAGTAGTTGAAGTAGCAGTAGTAGAAGGACGAGGTGTGTCAGGGAGAAAATCGTAAAGAGTACCCATTTGTGAGTAAACAAGGTCAAGGTATTGAGCATGACTGATCGCTTGTTCTTCTGTGACAAATCCACCCATGGTGATGTCATGAGCGATATCATTCATGAATTCTTTCCTGAACCACTCTGCCAGTAACTGATCGGGAAGCTCAAGTTTGATGAGACATCGTCGCCGTCACCACTTATGAATGTGATCAGAGATATGAGTGGCTTTGGTTTGTTTGAAAGAACTCAAAATTTTGGTTCTCATTTCGCATTGGATCGGTAACTGGTAGTGGGTGAGGAAAGCCATGGAAAGGGTGTTAAAGTCAACGAAGAAGCCTCACGACAATTCTATATACCACTTCACGGCGGAACCCATGAGAGTTCGCTGAAAAAGATGTAATCGAATAGAGTCATCCATAAAAGAGTTGGATGAACACCAAAGGTGGAAAGTCATTACATTATTTTTCAAGTCCTCTCCTGGTTTACCATTGAACTTAGGGATGTCGGAAGGTAGTTTAGCCGATATGGCGGGCCATTGAGGAGAGTGAAAGATAGGATTGTTTAAAATTATAGAAAGATCAGGGAGGTCCAGGGTGTCTAAGAAGGGAAACTGTCTATTCACGTGGGGGTACTGGTGACTTTGGGGAGGGAGTCTCGTAGGTATACCAGTAGGACCGTAAGCAGTTTTCATATAATGTGAAGATCCAGGTAGATTCGGTTCTTGTTGTAGAGACATGTAATTTATAGGGTTGTATTGGTTAGGGCGGTTCCCTTGAACAGGGACGTTGGGTCCAGCGTTCAAGCCCCAAATGGAATTGGACAGACCTGGATATGGTTGGCCTGTACTAGGGGGTATGAAAGAGTTAGTTTGAGGTTGTTGCCCACCATTCGGTTGAGGATTATTTTGGATAAGATAGTTCCAATACTGGGCCAAGTCTGCAGATATGTTCTGTCCAGTGGGTGGGGTAGGTGGGGGTTTCCCTCCAATCGGAGGTTTTGTCCCAATTGGGATTTGACCACCAGGGTGAAAATGTCCACCAACAAGAATCTGGTAATTAGTTGTGAAAGAATGAATGGTGCCACTAGGGTTGGTTCCTCTGATAAGGGATGGAAGAGACCCTCTAGAAGGGGGTCAAGGAAGTGTTAGAATAAAACCAAAAACAAGATGGTGCCCAGAAGGAGTGGAAACACCAGGAGTCCTGGATGGGATTTGTGTAGGAACGAGAATAGAAGCATTCAATGCATGATATCCGGGAGGAAGCGTCGGCATGAGTCTGGGTGAAAGCGGTGTGCCAATGGGGGCTTGGATAGCCACCGTATTCCCAGTGTGGATATTCATAGTATCTAGGACCATTGTATAATGGTCCATTTTGAGGGGGATAGTTAAGATATGGTCGGTTGGCTGAGCGTCCGAACTAGGGAAATAATAGGCAATAGTAAAAGGTATCGCGTCTGGATCGAATTTTTTGGGTGGCTCAGGTGTGACAATGATATCAACACCTACTCCTGAGCCAAAGAGATCCCGTCTCAATATACCAGTGGTCCAAAAAGGATCTTGACCTTCAGGGCCTGTGAAAGGTCCGGTTGGTAATCCAGAAGACTCAACAACAATATCTCTGGATGAATTTACTTGAACAATATGTCTCACAGAGTCAGGAGGAAGTCGCAAGCCCTCTAGAGAATCTATAATTTAGAATTGGTCTAAAGAGTGAGTTAATTCCACTCGTGGAGTGGCAACGTCTTGGACTTCACTCTGTTGAGGAGAGCCCTCCGGTGAGTTGGTAGGAAAGGGTTGAGAACCTTCCAGATATTCTGGGGGTATTCCTTGCATTCTACGTGAGAGGCGTGGAGGGTCAATGGTGATCGAGTTAAAATATTACGAAATAAATTCTATGTCCAACTTATCGAAACAAACAACATGCACTAGTAAAATCTAGGAATCAAAACCAAGAAAACAAGACATTCCTATTCTGAAATCACTAGTTGGTGATGAAATCCAACGTCGTGACGTCAAGACAAGAAGGGGCTGGGATAGGCTGGAAAATTTACGTTGACGACCTGCTTAACGGACTTACACCTTGGTGCAAGCTCCCACACATAATCGTGGGTATACCCTCCAAGGATCCCGAGTGAGTCTGGACAATGTTGATTCCAGGTACTGTGAAGACTTACCCCTCCACAGCCACCTTGTGTAAGACACTAATAATATAGGCTACTAAATTTACCACAAACAACAATTATGGCTAGGGGAACAGTCGACAATCCGATCTAAATGCAAGGGCAGGGTATCTAGCTCAAAATGAACTTGAGAGGATTCCACTCATAATTGTGGGTATACCTTCACGCGACCCCCATAATACATACAATCTCTACACTGAGATCAAAAAAGCAGGGTGAGTAACTCTGTCAATCTCAATGCGACCTCAAGTTTGACCCTTGTGTGAGAAGGGATTCCCAGGACAAAATGTTGCAAATAGAATTTGACACTCCCTATCACAAGATACTATTGTGTGTTTTGCGCTTTGGAGAGTGTGTCTCACTGCCTATTCCAAAGCACTAGCCTAGCTAATGTTGGTGCAAAAGAGCCCTAGAAAATGTTACTTGTTGAATTTTAAAGTTGTGCAATATTATTAAAGGTTGTTTGTTACACAAGAGGGAGACGAAAATGAAACCAATGTTGTGTAAGACTCTGACCCAACAATGCATAAATAGAAATGAATGATACAGATTTTCGTTCGATGAATTCTATCTACAGTAGGGAAAGAGGAGTTTTCTGGAACAATGAAAACTACGATGTATGATCTCTTTTGAAATGTAGTACCAAACAATGATTTACAATGTAAATTCACTATTCGTTCTCTTTCAATACTTTAACGCCAATATTTTCTGAATAAATGATTGCTTAAAAGAAAAAGACTTTAATTTTTTTTTGTTATAAACCCAAAAATGGGGATGAAACTAAGAAAAAGTAAGAAACCAATGAAAATAAAATACTCAACAACACCCAAATTAATATTTCAATGGAGATAAAAAATAATAAATTGACAAGAAAAAATCTCTTCAAACGCACATGGACCAAAAAACTTTCCAAGCAGCAAGCAATCTAAAAGGACAATTAATCCCAACTTTTAATCCAATAAAAGGATTTTGACAAAACAAGCACTCAGATCTCAGAATCAGAGATTATACCCTTGTTGACAAAAGGTCAAGAAGAAAAAATTGGGAAAAAGAGTAAGAAGAGTTTTTGATCTCCGAAAACCAATCAATTGCAAGATTTGAAATCAAGAAATAATCAAACACTGGAAAAAGAAGTTCTTCCTAGGTAAGGAAACAAATCTGGGCATCAAAAAGACAAGAAGACCTAATCCAAAACTTTTACAAATGAGTTCTCAGCCTAGTAGTAGTGTACAGTGGGAAAATTAAGGATTCTCACAGTCTAGGAACTGGCAGGGTGTGAGAAGGTCGCACTAGATTGAACAGTAGGGTGTGAACATCAATGATTCTCACAGGCTATAGAGAGGTATAGTGCGAGAAGGTTTGTAATCAAGGAAAAATTTGGAAAAAGGACAAAATTTTTGAGTGAACTTCTAGGTCTGGAGAGTCTATAAGGGTCTCCTACAGACTCAAAGACTAGTTGGCAATGAAAAAACGTAGGCTAAGAGAAAATGGCCAACAAAAAACCACAAAATGAGTCATATCCCCAGTGGAGTCACCAATTTTGTTATCAGATAAATTGGTATATGAGGACATTAACATATCTCCCTAGATCCACCTAGATCTAGAACAAAACAGGACAACACATGACACTTCCCCTAAGTCACAATCATTGAATTTATCATTGAAGAAGGAATAAATGACATACCTTTAGATATCGCTTCCTTATGTCTCTCTTGTCCCTACTTCACTTTGGTAGTCTTTAGATATTGGATCTACAATGACACAAATCGACCAAGGTAAAAGCAACAATAATATATTCAATGGAGACCTAAACATGTGATCAAGGAGTCATGTAATAAAATAAGAGTGATTTTATGGGAAAGGGACATGCCACTATATTTATATTAAATGAAAGCAGAAGATACAACCAGATTTCCTTGATGTCGCAAGATTCCTTTCGGTGGTCCTTTGTTCCAACACACACACTTTCTCCACACTTGCATGAAGAAGATTTGTTGTGGCTTTATGGACAAATGGAGGCTTCAAGCATCAATTCAAAGATGATTCCTCACATAATTCTGAATCTATTCTTTCATCAATTCCTTCTTCAATCTTTCTTAATCTCTTCCTTAGAAACATTTCATTATATAGGAGAAGGAGAGATGGTTAAAGGGATGAGGATGATCCCACTATATCTGAGAAGTCAGTAGGATTCCAACCATGCGAATGCCAACTCATTTTCTATAAGATCCTCTTCTAGAACCTTCGTAATTTCCTCTTCCTTTTAAGATTTGAAACAAGTTCGCACCCTACCTATAGAGAAAACTATGAACCCCTCGCAGTACAAGTATAGGGTTGCCTGCGAGAATCAAGGTTCTCGCACCTTACAATATAGGCAGCTAGAAAACTCATCTTAAAAACATGTTTTTGTAGAATAAGACAACAATCACTTTTCTCAGGCAAAAGGTCCTTATGAGAGCCTGAACACATAACTGTAGAGACATGATCAGAGTGACCAAAATAATGTGTAATAGTGGACACCTAGGAAAATCAAATAAATATAATGATATATCAATCTCAAATAATTTTACTCAAAACATAGAGTTACAAAGAACAGTAAAAAATGATCCCGAATTAGCTCCCTTGAAATTTCTAAAAAATATAGAGTCTGTTACATATTCTTTGAAATTTAAAATGCGTTTGTCCTAAGGATTGGGATTGGGGATCCCACAGACCATAAAGGAAATATACACAATAATTAGGCTTATAGAAGGAATATGGTGGGCATTAAAATAACAACAAGACCTAGAAAGAAGAAAAAAATAAGTTATCAGACTTCGGTTAAACCTTTCTATTCAAAGAAGCGGAGTAACTGGATGAAGGAACTGATAAAGAAAGAAATATGTGATCATCATAAACTTACTATGATGGTATCTCATGTCTTCACTTGCTTGCTGGTGTCCTTTTCCTGTCTTCATTAACAATTACATGAACCATCTCAATTGTTTCTTGCCCCTCGTTGGCCAATTTGTTGATCTCTTTCTTGAACCATTATTCAATATAACTTTTCATTGGTGCCACGTTTATCTCATGCTGGATTTTGATGTTGAATATCTCGCTCTCCAAGTCTCTCAAATCAAGGGAAATACTATGTAATTCTTCCTTAATGTCCCGATTCTTTACGGAATAGTCCACTAGCCAATTTTCTATGTCGTCCTCATCATATTCAAGTATACCATATAAATTTTCATCTGACAACGCTTTAAAAATATCAACTTTTTCATCAAATTGTTTCTTTGTTAGGAACATTGAGTTGAGAATTAGTTTGGGGTATTGTACTTCGTTAATACCTCAGGCTAGGTCTATTTCTGTGAGGCTCTTGAATAGTTCTTCCCTCTTTGATATAGCTTGGATGCATGCTTGAACAATATTATTCAATTTTTTTTATCTTTTCTTTCCAGCACACGTTCAACAATTTTATCCAACTTGGGGAGGGAATATCCTCCTCTCTTCTCCTTAGTTCTATCATGTTAGAGACTTTGTTTCCAAAGGGTAGTACAACATCAAGGTATAAATATTTTTCGTTCTTCAAGTCCACTTGAAAACACTCATGGAAGGCATGCGCCCTTAAGCCAAAAGAAACAATGTTTTTCGAAACCTCCCATGCCTCTGTGATCAATGCCATTCTTTTTTTAATATTTATTTCTACATATCTCTTGGCTGATGTAAGTAGGCTTGAAGATAATTTACACTTAACTGTGGGTGTGGTGGGTCTGACTATTGACAAAGGACTGGAAAAACGTGGAAGAGGCATTAAGGCGTCTTCCAATTCCTTGATCCTTTCTTTCAACTTCGTGTTTTCTATTTCTAGACCACCAATGGAGTCATCCAGAGCATCCACAGTTTCTCTATGAATTTTCAAAATATGGGAAGGCCGCATATGTCTTAAGTAAACCTCTGAATGAGATTTTCCTTTCTTATTCTTCATATCACTTTTTTAAAAATTCAATTCCTTGGATTCCCTGTCAAAGAAAGCGCTATGAAAAACACATGAATCTTCTTCATTGAAGGTCTCATTCTCAATGATGAATTTTGGTGGGTCATTTTCCCTAGATGATCAATTGTGGGAAAAATTTTCTCGATATCCACCTCGAGCTCCATGTCTTCAAGGGAGAAGTTGTTGATTTCATTTTCTATGAAGTAGTCTTATTCCTCTTGCACAAGATTTCTCCTCTTATTTCTCAGAGGAAGCTTTTGCGAGCTCTCGAATTTTCCCAGAGAGGTATTCCTGTCTCCTCTGACGCTGGAACTACTGTTGGTAACTTTCCTAGTTGGGTGGGTCATTGGAGCATTGCTTTGAGATGTGGTACTTTTAGGAGTAACAGTTGGAGACTGGGTGCTCTTCTCATTGAGACCCTTTCCTTTCTACTTGTATAACTCATTAGTACTAAGTATTGTTTCCAAGTCACCAACATTGTGAGAAACAACACCTAAGTTGTTATATTCTTCTTCACTCGGAATAGTATGAAAAAATGAATTGATGTATCTGAATTCCAACATATATTCTACAAAAAATTTGTTCAGGTCAAACCCCTTTATCTTCTCAGCATATTTCAGATTCACATTGTGGAAGTGGTTCACAAACTCATCGATTTTTTTTATATTCCTAAATATAGAGTCTCCAATTTTCCAAGGCAAAGGTATGAATTGCTTTTTCCGTTTCTGATCCGGATTATTTTCGGCACGAAATGAGAGAAGAGATATAATAAATAAATGCACAGAGATATCGTGTATATCCAATAATATAACAAAAATATATCAGAGATGCAACCATAAACACAGAGATATAGTAATACATGATTTCTATTAATGAAAGAAATGTACAGAGACTGTAAAAATAGAGAGTGAAAGACTCCTTAGAATGGTGGCAGCTTATCTCTGAGAAGAGATGTGACGGCTACTAACATTCACAAGAAGATGATTACAATGAAGATTTGAAGGCCTTTTTACAATAAAAAAGAATTCCAAAAATCCTAGACATCCAAAAACCTAACCCTAGGAGATGAAGCACCAAAAGTCATGTGGGCCCTGTTTGGGTAAGTTAGTACATCAACTTCCCGGGGTCGTAACTTTTCAATACGATCTCCATTTTAGGTGTATCATAGCTCGTTGGAAAGGTATCATTGAGGATATTAATATTGGGGGATCTATACACCTTTGAATATTATTAAGAACCTCTATCTCGAAAAACCTTCATTTAAGCCCTCAAAATGGCCCCGGAAGTTAAAACCTGCTAAAAATAGTAAATTCCCAAAATTGCCAGAAAGATATTTTGAGCCAGTCTAAAAAGGTGGGTGGCCCTCGATATCCACCTGGATCAATCCTCCCTCCTTAGGAAGAAATTTTCTCCATTGCGTTGATTTCCCGGGGGAGAGGGAAAAGCGTTTGTTGTATCTGCATCTTGGTGAGCTGCTTGTATTGTTGAAGACGTCACGTTGCTTAGTTTGTGGAAGTCTGTTATGAACCTATTGAAGCTGAGGCTGTTCAACAAGTCGAGCTACATGAGAGGAAGGTGTGCAGAAGGAATATTTTCTCTTTGCTACAACCTTGTCGACCTGCTTCTGTTGGATAGAAGATGAAGGGGGCGAGGTTGTAGTGGTTGTAGTGTCCTTATGTTCCCCTTTTGAACATATTGTGAAGAATCTGAATTTTACAGTATGAGATACTACCTTGCGACACTTTTTAGGTGGAAAAATACTTGGAACTACCTCTAGTATTCTGTAGAGATGACCCCCCAAAGTAACATTGACACTATGGGGCCGAGACTCATAAACAACATGGCGTCTCCACATATATGGTTGGCCCAAGAGAACATCACAAACATCCAGCGGGGCAACATCGCATAATACCTCATCCTTGAAGGGTTGGATGTCGTATGAAAATTGACATTGTTGGCTAACACAGAGATCTTGTCCTTGCCGAAGCCACCCAATGTTGTATGGCTACGGTTGTGGTGTTGTCGACAATCCCAACTATTTGACGACCTCTGCTGAGATGAGGTTTTTCTTGCTTCTGCTATCAATAATAAAATGCAGTAGGGTCCCTTTCACCCACATCTGTGAATGAAAAAGGTGTTCCCCCTCTTTAGGATCTATTGGTTCTTTGGTTGAACTGTTGCAGTCACGACAATAACAGTGGGGTCTGCGTCAATGATATGTCCTTTACCAGTATTTTCAGAATCAGATTCTGAATTAGGGTTTGGCTCCTTGTCTTTGATCTTGGCCACCAATGACTGTTTTGAGAGACATTCATCAGTGTTGTGCCAAGGGATTTTGTGGAAATCACACCATTTTCCGATGTCCTTCTTTGTCTTCCCGTGACCCTTATTTTCCTGTGTCTTGGACTGGTTTTGGGGATACTGTTTGTTAGGGTCGTCTTTGTCATAATTTGGTTGTTGCGGATTTGTAGACCCGAATTTCTATTTTTTCTAGTGCTTAAATTTCTGCTCAATTTTAACAACATATCGATAAGCAGCACCGAGTGATGAGATGTCCAGAAAATCCATTTCAGTCTGGATGTATCTGTGTAGAGCCCCGCGGTATTTCAGAACCAAATGTCACTCAGAGTCTTTGATACCCAACTTGGTGCGCAAGGTATGTAAGGTATTGGTGAACTATGGAACTGTTTGGCCCCTCTCTTTCCACAGTGTGGTCCATCTCATGTACTGGTCCTCATAGTTGCCAATAGGGTAATATTGTTCCTTTACCGCATCCACAAAAAAATCCCAAGTGGGATTGGCCCCATATATTCAAGACTCCTCTGTGGAAATTTGCTCCCAATAAGTTTCCCACCAATGTTTGACATGAGGGAGAACTTTAAGGAGTGAGAAGGTGATCTTTTCTTTGTCAGAAAAAATGTGAACAGAGAAATAACCTTTTAGCAGAGTTAACCATTTTTCTAGGGCTTCTGCATCTATCTGTCGTTCAAATACAGGAATATCAAAATTAACTTGTACCTTGAAAGATGAGTTTCCTCAAAAGTGGCCTCTTGATGAATATGCACCTGATGCTATCGGCAGGCATTTAAGCATGTGGACAAAATTCTCCATCATTTCGTCCCTCTGTCGCGTGAGAGCTTGCTCAAGCAACAAATTGATAGGATCAACTGCTCCGTCTTTTTTCTTTTCTTCAGACATTGAGGGTTTCTTGGGTGTGTGATATCGATTGTATTCAAGAGAGACAAGCTCGAGACCTAAATTTCTATACTCGGACCTCGTCGGGGACATGCACTCAAAAAACGATCAAGAGCATCCTGCTCTAATACCACTGATCTAGATTATTTTCGACACAAAATGAGAGTGGAGATATAATAAAGAAATGCACAGAGATATTACGTATATCCAATAATATAACATAAATATATTAGATATGCAACCATAAACACAAAGATACAGTAATACATGATTTATATTAATGAAAGAAATGTACAGAGACTATAAAAATACAGAGTGAAAAACTCACTAGAATGGTGGCAACTTATCTCTGAGAAGAGATGTGACGGCTACTCGCATTCACAAGAAGATGAATACAATGAGGCTCTGAAGGCCTTTTTACAATAAACAAGAATGTAAAAAAACATTAGACATTCAAAAACCTAACCCTAGGAGATGAAGCGGCAAAAGTCATGTGGGCCCCGTTTGGGTAAGTTAGTACATCAACTTCCCAGGGTCATAACTTTTGCATATGATCTCTGTTTTATGCGTATGATAGCTCATTGGAAAGGTATTGTCAAGGAGATTAATTTTTGGGGATGAATAATGCCTCAAAATATCATTTAGAACCTTGATCTAGAAAAACCTTCATTTAGGCCCTCAAAATGGCCTCAGAAGTTAAAACCTGCTAAAAATAGTAAATTGTCAAAATTGCCAGAAAACTGTTTTGAGCCAGTCAGAAAAGGTGGGTGGCCCCCAATATCCACCTGGATCAATCCTCCCTCCTTAGGAAGAAATGGTCTCCATTGCGTTGATTTCCTGGGGGAGAGGGAAAAGTGTTTGTTGGATCTACATCTTGGTGAGCTGCTTGTATTGTTGGAGACGTCGTGCTGCTTAGTTTGTGGAAGTCTGTTATGAACCTGTTGAAGCTAAGGCTATTCAAAAAGTCGAGCTACATGAGAGGAAGGTCTGTAGAAGGAATCTGTTCTCTTTGCTGCAACTTTGTCGACCTGCTTCTATTGGATAGAGGATGCAGGGGGCGATGTTGTAGTGGTTGCAGTGTCCTTATGTTCCCCTTTTGAACAGATTGTGAAGAAGTTGAATTTTGTAGTATGAGATACTACCTTGCGACACTTTTTAGCTAGAAAAATAGTTGGAACTAGCTTTGGTATTCTTTAGAGATGACCCCCCAAAGTAACAATGACACTACGTGGCCGAGACTCATAAACAACATGGCGTCTCCACATATATGGTTGGCCCAAGAGAACATCCCAGACATCGAGTGGGGAAACATCACATAATACCTCATCCTTGAATGGCTGGATTCCATATGACAATAGACATTGTTGGCTGACATAGCGATATCATCCTCGCCAAAGCCACCCGATGTTGTATGGCTGCGGGTGTGTTGTTGTCAACAATCCCAAGTTTTTGACAACCTCTGCTCAGAAAGGTGAGGTGCCTCCAAAGTGGTTGCTTGATGAAGATGTGCTTGATGCTATCAGTAGGCGTTTAAGGATGTGGGAAGAATTCTCCATCATTTCGTCCCTCTGTATGCTCTGTCGTTTTTCTTTTCTTCCTCCATTGAGGGTTTATTGGGTGTGTGAGAGTGATTGTGTTCAGGAGAGACAAGATCGAGACCCAACTTTCTATAATCGAACCTCGTCAGGGACATGCACTGAAAAAACAATCAAGAGCAGCCTGGTCTGATACCACTGATCCAAATTATTTTCGGCACGAAATGAGAGCAGAGATATAATAAAGAAATGCACATAGATGTTGCGTATATCCAATAATATAATATAAATATATCAGAGATGCAACCATAAACACAGAGATACAATAATACATGATTTATATTAATGAAATAAATGTACAGAGACTGTAAAAATACAAAGTGAAAGACTTGCTAGAATGGTGGCAGCTTATCTCTGAGAAGAGATGTGATGGCTACTCGCATTCGCAAGAAGATGATTAGAATGAGGCTCTGAAGGCCTTTTTACAATCAAAATGAATGGAAAAAAATTCTAGACATCCAAAAACCTAACCCTAGTAGATGAAGCACCAAAAGTGATGTGGGCCCCATTTGGGTAAGTTAGTACATCAACTTCCCGGGGTTGTACGTTTTTCATACGATCTTTGTTTTAGGCGTATGATAGCTCGTTGGAAAGGTATTGTCGAGGAGATTAATTTTGGGGGCTCAATGATTCCTTTGGATATCATTGGGAACCTATATATAGAAAAACCTTCCTTTAGGCCCTTAAAATGGCCCCGGAAGTTAAAACCTGCTAAAAATATTAAATTGCTAAAATTGCCAGAAAACTGTTTTGAGCCAGTTGAAAATGGTGGGTGGCCCCCGATATCCACCTGGATCAATCCTCTCTCATTAGGAAGCAATGGTATCCATTGCATTGAGTTCTCGGGGGAGAGGGAAAATCATTTGTTGGATCTGCATCTTGCTGAGTTGCTTGTATTGTTGGAGATGCTGCGCTGCTTAGTTTGTGGAAGTCTTTGCACAGAAGGAATCTTTGCGCTTTGTTGTAACCTTGATGACCTACTTTTGTTGGATAGAAGATGTAGGTGGCAAGACTGTAGTGGTTGCAGTGTCCTTTTGTTCCCCTTTTGAACAGATTGTGAAGAATCTCAATTTTGCAGTATGAGATACTACCTTGTGACACATTTTAGGTGGAACAATAGTTGGAAATACCTCTGGTATTTTATAGATATGACCCCCCAAAGTAAAAATGACACTATGGGGATGAGACTCATAAACAACATGGTGTCTCCACATATATGGTTGGCCCAAGAGAACATCACATACATCTAGTGGGGTAACATCACATAATACCTCATCCTTGAAGGGTTAGATGCCATATGGAAATCGACACTGTTGGCTGACACGAAGATCGCATCCTTGGTGAAGCCACCCAATGTTGTATGGATGTGGTTGTGGTGTTGTCAACAATTCCAATTGTTTGACGACCTCTATTGAGATGAGATTTTTCTGGCTTCCTCTATCAACAATAAAATGCAGTGGGGTCCCCTTCACCCACATCTGTGAATGAAAAAGGCGCTTCCCCTCTTCAGGATCTGTTGGTTCTTCTGGTTGAATTTCTACGGTAGTGACAATAGCAGTGGGGTATGCGTAAATGATTTTTCCTTTACCAGTATTTACAGAATCAAATTATGAATCAGGGTTTGGCTCCTTGTCTTTGATCTCGGCCACCAATGATTGTTTTGCGCAACATTTATCGGTGTTGTTCCAGGGGATTTTGTGGCAACCACACCATTTTCTGGTGTCCTTGTTTATCTTCTCGTGGCCCTTCTTTTCCTGTGTCTTGGAATAGTGACACAAACGCGCCACCCAGGCCACGTCTGCTCCCACAGGACCTTCTCCTTCAATGGCCCGAAGAACAAAAATGCTCTTCAAACCCCCTTATCGAGAGTTCTCAATACCCACAAAATGATCCTTATGACCTCCCTTCTTCAAATCAGGAAATCGGACCTCACAAGATCGCGAGTCCTGAAACCACGAGATCAGGTCCCACAAATCCCCGAAACCCGATGAATATTCACCAAGGATTTCCTTACTCTTTTCGGGAATTTTCCCATCGGGAAATCGGCCTTTACGAGGTCGTAAACAACTTGCCTCACAAATCCCTGATTCCCGATGCCACTTGGCATTGATTCCTTCAAGGGTTGACCTTCCAACACCTGTCGTCCACTATGATCCTTAACCTTGTTGGGAAACTGCGTATCGGGATATCGTGATTCCCGTTGTCATGTGCACGGGACTTTCACTTCCTTGAACTCCGATACAAATTGCCACCTGTCCTCTTCTCTAGCACCTGGGACCCACACTCTAGTGCTGATCGGGAAATCGCAAATCGGAGTTTCGCGTTTTCAAATGTGCTGGTTCACAGAAATTCCAAAGCTCCAAACCCCGATGTGCGATGACACCTGTCCCCTATCACGTCTTACGGGGCCCACAACCTTGACTGTCGGGATATCGCGTTTCGCGATATCGTTTCTCCTGGTGCGACGGTTCCTTTGTCCTCAAAAACCCTGAAATGTCGAACCCCGACTCCTTTGGATCATCGGACACACGTCCTTGAGTCTAACGGTTCAGATCTTGTCGAAAAATCACGGATCACGATTTTGATGTGCAAGAGTTTCTTGCCTCCGGAAACCCCGATATCCCGATTCCCGACTTCCTCAGATATCCTGCCACGTGTCCTTGCAAATGGACGGTTCAAAAGCTAGTCAGGAAATTGCGGATCGCGATTCCTACATGCGAGAGTTATATGTCTCCGGAAACTCTGAAACCCCGATTCACGAATCCTCGGGATCTCTTGCCACACGTCCTCGCTGATGGACGGTTTCGAGCTTATCAGGATTTCATGGATCCTGATACAACGATTTCTTCCCTCCTGGAATCCCCGATGGGTTAAATCCTGACTCTTGTCCTGATGTTTGACGCGTGTCCTGCCGAGATCAACGGCTAGGATTATCCATCGGTGTTTTGGGACTCACAAGGTCTCGATTCTCTCGACCAGAAAAACCCTGATGACTCTAATATCCCGATGGTTCTTCTGGGACTCCTCCTCTGCACACTAGGACTTAAACCCTGCGCAACTTCTCGAGATCTAACGACTGATGGGATTTCGCGTATTTCCTCTGCGAATCCTGACCGTCGATTTCTTCTCATTGAATATTTCTCGAGAATGGCTAAGTGTTCCTTCTCAGAAATTTCTCTCCAATGCCTGCGCTTGCAACTCCTTGCTCGAACATTCCACGGCACGAACCTCTTGTGCTCTCTTTTAATGATACCACGAAGGTGCTTCACCTCCTGAGCTTTTCCACTCTGATTCTTTCAGAGGAACTTGCGCGTACTCCTTGCGCTCAACATTCAATGACTTCCCAAGTGTTGAATCCTTCTGACTCTGCGCAACTCCTACAGCAGCAGTCTTTGATTCCCTTTTCTTAGATTCACAACTGAGACTTCTACTTCATCCTGCGTACTCCTTGCATGGCTTCAACAACCCACTTCCACTTCTGGGTGAATGAGAACAAAAGTTAGACTACTGAGCCTACATCAACGCACTCCTTACGGATGAATTCAACTGCACACCTTGCAGGAATCTCCTGGCTCAGATAGAGAAAAAATTGAACCTCACTCTCTCTCCCTTTCATACTTCAGTTTGAAACATGAAATCACATGCACAACATATACAACAAATGCATACAAGAAAGCAAACATTCCTGAGCATAACATCAATACACAGAGAAAACAACACAAACCATGAGCTTGAATCAAAGCTTCCTTCTATTAATTCAAATGCCTGTACATGGGTGTTCTTCATACAATATGCTCTGCTTTCTCTTCTCTTCTCCTGGGTTGATAATATTACAATGCACAATGAGGGTGTCTATATCCGTTTTCCCTCTCAGACTCTAAACTATCAAATCTAGACTTAAACATCCTATCTACCAACATTAAATCTATTAAATGCCTCCTATCTAATTCAGACAAGGGCGTATGGTTCGAGGTCTGATACAATATACAAAAGGCGCTCTTTCATAAATGGTTCATTGAAGACTTGCGCTACAATCCCAAAGCACTTCAAAAATTTGGGTTTGTTTATCCTGCTGATCTCCACTTGATGTGCTGGCTCGCTTGATGAGTTGGTGATGCTCCTGCATCATACTCCTCGGCTTGAAAACTTTCATGGGCTCCTGTCCGTGAGCTCCTCCACGGTCTGTCCATGCTTTTGAATCACTTCTTCACTTTCCCAGCTAGCATCTTCCACTGGGTGATTCTTCCACTTGACCAGATACTCATAGTATTCCTTTCATCTGGTCTTTTTGCTCACCTTTTTGTCAAGTATATACTCCATCTGTGGCTTCTTTGAAATCGTCATCTGCTTCTACCACTGGACCTCTGGCTGTTCATCACTTCCAGCTCTTGCTTCCTCAGCCTTATAGGGATATAAGTCTGAGACATTGAATGTGGGAGATATTCCGATCTCATCTGGGAACTCAATTTCATAAGCGTTTTCTCCCAACTTCTTCAGGATTCTGCATGGCCCAATTTTCTTCATTTTCAGCTTGTTGTATGTTCCTCTTGGGAACCTTTCCTTCCTTAGATGTGCCATAACTAGATCACCGACTTCGAACTGAATTTGTCTCCGATGCTGATCCGCTCTGCGTTTATATTCTCGGTTTGATTCCAACAATCGCTCCTTCACCCTACTGTGAAGTTCTTCCATCGCCTTTGTGAATTCTTCAGCGTTTGCGCTCTTAGTCATTATTTGCTCTAAATCCCTCAGTTCATATACTCCTCTTGGATTCCTGCCATATAAAATCTCAAATGGAATTTTTCCTGTGCTCCTGTTCACTGAATCATTGTAAGCAAACTCTGCCTGTGGCAACACATTGTCCCAACTGCTGTGGTGCTCTGTCACCAGGCTTCTTAATAAGTCTCCCAGAATCCTATTGACTACCTCTGTTTGTCCATCCATATGAGGATGATAGGCAGAACTAAACATCAAGTTAGTTCCCATCTTCTTCCAGAGTGTCCTCCAGAAATGTCCAATGAATTTTGTATCCCTGTCTGATACTATGCTTCTGGGTAAACCATGAAGTCTAACGACCTCCTTGAAGAAAAAATTTGCGATGTGAGTTGCATCGCTGGTCTTCTGGCATGGGATAAAATGTGCCATTTTGGAAAACCTGTCAACCAACACAAAGATTGAATCATGTCCTCTTTGCGTCCTAGGCAATCCCAATACAAAATCCATGCTGATTTCATCCCACGGCCTCTGGGGTATGGGTAATGATTGATAGAATCCCGCATTTTGCTTCCTGCCCTTTGAATGCTGGCAAATTCTACATCTGTCGACAAAATTCTTAACTTCTGACCGCATCCCTGGCCAAAAGTATGCTTCACTCAGCTTTGCAAATGTCTTATCGTGTCCAAAATGCCCTGCCAAGCCTCGGCTGTGTTTTTCTTTTAACAGATTCTCCCTCATGGAGCAATTTGGAATGCATAATTGATTTCCTCTGAACAACAGTCCATTTTGGATCATGTAATCTATCCAAGGAATTCTGTCTCTGAGAAATGGATTCTCATATGCTTCATATGCCTCTGCAAAATCTGCATCACCTGCATACATGTCCTTAAGATTTTCAAAACCCAATGTCTTGACTCGGAACTCCTGCAGTAACAAACACTTCCTTCTCAAAGCATCAACCACTTTGTTAGCAGTACCTGAAATGTGTTTAATTACAAATGTAAAATTCTGCATATACTCTACCCATTTAGCATGTTTCTGATTCAACTTCTCCTGTTGAGTCACAAACTGTAATGCATGATTATCACTATACAAAACAAATTCTTTTGGCACCAAGTAATGCCTCCATTTCTTTAACGCCTGTATGATAGCATAAAATTCTTTGTCATACGTGGAGTACTTTACTTTTTCCTCATCCATATTCTCGCTGAAATATGCAATCGGTCTGTCCTCCCGGCTCAATACCTCTCCTATGGCAAAGCCACTTGCATCACATTTCACTTGGAACACTTTCATAAAATCCGGCAACACCAAAACCGGCTGTTCTGTGATCTTTCATTTCAACAGATTGAAGCTCTTCTCTGCCTCTTCAGTCCAATGAAAAGATTTATGTCTTTTCTTGACAGTATCCATCATTGCTGCGCTAATCCCACTGAAATTCCTAATGAATTTCCGGTAGAAAATAGCCAGTCCATGAAAACTTCTCACCTCGAAAATATTTCTCGGTGATGGCCAATTTTTAATTACCTCCACTTTACTTGGATCCATCTTCAATTCATTTGCCGATATGACAAACCCCAAGTAAATGAGTTCTGTCTTCATAAAT
>ML793417.1:256187-273651 GCA_009831015.1 Picea engelmannii
CTTCCATTCTTCTCCAAAGTATACGTATTCATCTTCCCATCATGAATTACGTTCCTGTCATACTGCCATGGTCTACCTAGCAATAAATGACATACATCCATAGGAATAACATCACATAAAATTCTATCATTATATCCTCCTATATTGATGTCAACTAAGCACTGTTTGGTGACATTTACCTGATGTCCCTTCTGTAGCCATGAAACTTTGTATGGACTCAGGTGATCAGTCGTCTCCAATTCTAGTTTCTCCACCATCTCGGTTGAAATGAGATTATCTGTGCTACCGCTATCCATGATAACCTTGCACTTCCTATCTTTGGTCTTGCATGTGGTTTTGAAAAGTCTGTTTCTTTGAGTTGTTTCCTCCACCTCCTTCTTGGGTGTTAAGAGAACCTTACGCATCATCAACGACCTTCTGTCTTCTGCGTCTTATGCTTCAACACCTCGCCTCTGTGCCTCGGCGACGTGAGCTTCTCCTCCATCCTTCTTCCTATCTGGACAGTCAACTGCCTTGTGTCCATTCTTTCCACACGTGAAGCATGTGATGAATCCACCTCGACCTCTTCCTCTACCTCTGGTATGAGGAAATGTGTTATTATTAGCGTATCCTCTGCCATATTCTATATGCTGCCTTCGTTGTTCAGCGTGCTGGCCTCGCTGTGAACTTCCACCTCTTTCTGTTCTCGTCTGAGGCTTCTTCTAGTTGTCCTTATATTTCTGGAACCTATCTTGAGAAACTGACTTACCTTTTGGTTGGCTCCTACCTCGGCCTCGCTGTGCTGGCTTACGACTTAGCTTTTCCTCAGCTTTCAACGCCATATGATACGCATCCTCCACCGTTCTGATGGTTGTCATACTCATCTCGTCCTGGATATCGTATCTCAAGCCATTCATATACCTGGCAACCTTTTCATCATCACTTTCCCAATGACCTGCTCTAATATTTATCTTGTAGAATTCCTCGGTATATTCCTTCACTGTCATCAGCTTTTGTCTCAGGTTCTGCATTCTCCTGAACAGTGTGATTTGATAATCCCTTGGGATGAATTTTTCCTTCATCTTCGCAATCATTCGATCCCAGCTTTTAATCTTTTGTTTACCTTTGGAACGTCTATCTTCTTGAAGCTCATCCCACCATAATGCTGCGTGTCCCTTCAATTTTGTGATAGCATGCCTGACCTTCTTATCCTCTTCGATATCCTCATAATCAAAGTAGGTGTCAAGAGCTCTAATCCAATCTAGAAGATCTTCTACATCCAGATTCCCTTCATAAGTTGGAATGTCCATTTTTGTTTTCGAACTCATCTGGGCGATAGCTTTAATTAATCGCTCATTGGCTGCATCTTCGACTGCAACTTCTCCTTGTTGTTCAACTTAAAATTCGCCTTTAGATTCGCTCAGATCTCCAGCACTGGCTGTGCATCTTTGCGTTGCTTCCATATCTTCTAATCTCGCTCAGAGATCACGTATCTGCCTCTCCATTTCTGGATTATGTGCTTGTCTCCCTCTTCCTCTCTGGTTTCCCCTATCCTCTGGATCGGGTGATTGTCTTTCTCTCCTCGGTGGCATGGTGAATTCTTCTTTTCTTCTCTTCTACAGAAAACAGAGAAATTTTCTCGCTATGATACCACTTGACGCAAACACGCCACCCAGGCCACATATACTCCCACAAGACCTTCTCCTTCAATGGCCCGAAGAACGAAAATGATCTTCAAACCCCCTTATCGGGAGTTCTCAATACCTACAGAATGCTCCTTATGACCTCCCTTATTCAAATCAGGAAATCAGACCTCGCAAGATCGCGAGTCCTAAAACCACGGGATCGGGTCTCACAAATCCCCGAAACCCGATGAATATTCACCAAGGCTTTCCTTACTCTTGTCAGGAATTTTCCCGTCGGGAAATCGGCCTTTATGAGGTCGTAAACAACTTGCCTTGCAAATCCCTGATTCCCGATGCCACTTGGTGTTGATTCCTTCGAGGGTTGACCTTCCAACACCTGTCCTCCACTACGATCCTTAACCCCGTCGGGAAATCACGTATCGGGATATTGTGATTCCCGTTGTCATGTGCACGGGACTTTCAATTCCCCGAACTCCGATACAAATTTCCACCTATCCTCTGCTCTAGCACCTGGGACCCACACTCTAGTGGTGATCGGGAAATCGCGAATCAGAGTTTCACGATTTCAAATGCGCTGGTTCACAGAACTTCCAAAGCTCCGAACCCCGATGCGTGATGACACCTGTCCCTACTCACGTCTTCCGAGGCCCACAACCTTGACTGTCAGGATATCACATTTTGCGATATCGCGGCTCCTGGTGCGACGGTTCATTTGTCCTCAGAAACCCTGAAATGCCGAACTCCGACTCCTTTGGATCCTCGAACACGCGTCCTCGAGTCTAACGGTTCAGATCTCGTCGAAAAATCGTGGATCGCGATTTCGATGTGCAAGAGTTTCTTGCCTCCGGAAACCCCGATATCCCGATTCTCGACTTCCTCGGATCTCCTGCCACATGTCCTTGCAAATGGATGGTTTAAAAACTTGTCGGGAAATCACGGATCAGGATTCCTATATGCGAGAGTTCTATGTCTCCGGAAACTCTGAAACCCCGATTCACGACTCCTCAGGATCTCTTGCCACACGTCCTCACTGATGGATGGTTCCGAGCTTATCGGGATTTCGCAGATCCTGATACAACAATTTCTTCCCTCCTGGAATCCCCGATGGGTTAAATCCCGACTCCTGTCCTGATGTATGACGCGTGTCCTGCCGAGATCAACGGCTAGGATTCTCCGTCGGTGTTTCGAGACTCACAAGGTCTCAATTCTCTCGACCAACAAAACCCCGATGACTCTAATATCCCAATGGTTCTTCCGGGGCTCCTCCTCTACACACTAGGACTTAAACCTTGTGCAACTTCTCGAGATCTAATGGCTGAGGGGATTTCGCGTATTTCCTCTGCGAATCCTAACCGTCGATTTATTCTCCTTGAAGATTTCTCGAGAATGGCTAAGTGTTCCTTCTCAGAACTTGCTCTCCAACGCCTGTGCTTGCAACTCCTTGCTCGAACATTCCACGGCATGAACCTCCTGTGCTCTCTTTTAATGATACCATGAAGGTGCTTCACCTCCTGATCTTTTCCACTCTGATTCTTTCAGAGGAACTTGCGCGCATTCCTTGCGCTCAACATTCAACGAATTCCCAAGTGTTGAATCCTTCTGACTCTACACAACTCCTGCAGCAGCAGTTTTTGATTCCCTTTTCTCAGATTCATAATTGAGACTTCTACTTCAGCTTGCGTAATCCTTGCACGGCTTCAACAACCCACTTCCACTTCTGGGTGAATGAGAACAAAAGTTAGACTACTGAGCCTACATCAATTCACTCCTTGCGGATGAATTCAACTGCACACCTTGCAGGAATCTCCTGGCTCAGACAGAGAAACAATTGAACCTCACTCTCTCTCCCTTTCAGACTTCATTTTGAAACATGAAATCACATGCACAACATATACAGCAAATGCATACAAGAAAGCAAACATTCCTGAGCATAACATCAATACACAGAGAAAACAACACAAACCATGAGCTTGAATCAAAGCTTCCTTCTATTAATTCAAATGCCTATACATGTGTGTTCTTCATACAATATTCTCTGCTTGCTCTTCTCTTCTCCTGGGTTGATAATATTACAATGCACAATGAGGGTGTCTATATCCGTTTTCCCTCTCAGACTCTAAACTATCAAATCTAGACTTAAACATCCTATCTACCAACATTAAATCTATTAAATGCCTCCTATCTACTTCAGACAAGGGCGTATGGTTCGAGGTATGATACAATATACAAAAGGCACTCTTTCATAAATGGTTCATTGAAGACTTGCGCTACAATCCCAAAGCACTTCAAAAATTTGGGTTTGTTTATCCTGCTGATCTTCACTTGATGTGCTGGCTCGCTTGATGAGTTGGCGATGCTCCTGCATCAACTAGTTTTCAGGAGACTGTTTGTTAGGGCCGTCTTTGTCATACTTTGGTTGTTGCGTATTTGCAGACCCAAATTCCCATTTTTTCTGGTGCTTAAATTTCTTCTCAATTTTAACATCATATCGATAACCAACACCAAGTGATGAGATGTCCAAAAACCCCATTTTGGTCTGGATGTATCTGTGTAGGGCACCACGGTATTTCAAAACCAAATGTCGCTCGAAGTCTTTGATACCTAGCTTCGTGCACAAGGTATGGAAGGTATTGGTGAACTCTGGAACTACTTGGCCCTTCTCTTGCTGCAGTGTGGTCCATCTCATGTACTGGTCCTCATAGTTGCCTAGTTGCCAATAGGGTAATATTCTTCCTTTACCGCATCCACAAAAAAATCTCAAGTGGGATCGGCCCCATATATTCCAGACTGCTTTGTGGAACTTTTCTCCCAGTAAGTTTCCCACTAATGTTTGACATGAGGGAGAGCTTTAAGGAGTGCGAAGGTGATATTTTATTTGTTGGAAAAATTGTGAATAGATAAATAACCTTCTAGCAGAGTTAACCATTTTTCTAGGGCTTTTGCATCTATCTATCCTTCAAATACAGGAATATCAAAATTAACTTTTACCTTGAAAGGTGAGGTGCCTCCAAAGTGGTCGCTTCATGAATATGCACCTGATGATATCAGTAGGCTTTTAAGGATGTGGGAAAATTTCTCCATCATTTCGTCTTTCTGTCGCGTGAGAGCTTGCTCAAGCTACAGATTGATAGGATCGTCTGCTCCGTCATTTTTATTTTCTTCCACCATTGAGGGATTCTTTTGTGTGCAAGAGCGATTTTCCTCAAGAGAGACAAGCTTGAGACCCAACTTGATATACTCGGACCTCGTCAGGGACATACACTGAAAAAATGATCAAGAGAAGCCTGCTCTGATACCACTGATCTAGATTATTTTCGGCACAAAATGCAAGCGGAGATATAATAAGGAAATGCATAGAGAGATCGCGTATATCCAATAATATAACAAAAATATATCAGAGATGGAACCATAAACACAGAGATACAGTAATACACAATTTCTATTAATGAAATAAATGTACAGAGATTGTAAAAATACAGAGTGAAAGACTCGCTAGAATGGTGGAAGCTTATCTCCGAGAAGAGATGTGACGGTTACTTACATTCGCACGAAGATGATTACAATAAATATTTGAAGGCATTTTTACAATAAACAGGAATTCCAAAAAATCCTATACAGCCAAAAACCTAACCCTAGGAGATGAAGCGCCAAAAGTTATGTGGGCCTCGTTTGGGTAAGTTAGTACATCAACTTCTCGGGGTCATAACTTTTGCATACGATCTCCGTTTTAGGCGTATGATAGTTCATTGGAAAGGTATCGTCAAGGAGATTAATTTTGGGGGCTCAATCATGCCTTCGCCTATAATTGAGAACCTCGATCTATAAAAACCTTCATTTAGGCCCTCAAAATGGTCGTAGAAGTTAAAACCTGCTAAAAGTAGTAAATTGCCAAAATTGCTAGAAAATTGTTTTGAGCCAGTCGAAAAAGGTGGGTGGCCCCCGATATCCACCTAGATAAATCCTCGCTCCTTAGGAAGCAATGGTCTCCATTGCGTCGAGTTCCCAGAGGAGAGGGAAAATCATTTGCTGGATCTGCTTAATTTTTGCAAGTCTGTTATGAACCTGTTGAAACTCAGGTTGTTCAACAAGACAAGCTACATGAGAGGAAGGTGTGCAGAAGGATTCTTTTCACTTTGACGCAACCTTGTCGAACTTATTTTGTTTAATAGAAGATGTAGGGGGTAAGGCTTTAGTGGTTTCAATGTCCTTCTGTTCCCCTTTTGAACAGATTGTGAAGAAGCTGAATTTTGCAGTATGAGATACTACCTTGCGACACGTTTTAGGTGGAACAATAGTTGGAACTACCTTTGGTATTATGTAGAGATGACCCCCCAAAGTAACAATGACACTACGAGGCTGAGACTTATAAAAATAATGGCATCTCCACATATATGGTTGGCCCAAGAGAACATCACAAACATCGAGTGGGGCAACATCACATAATACCTCATCCTTGAAGGGTTGGATGTCGTATGAAAATTGATACTGTTGGTTGACACGTAGATCTCGTCCATACTGAAGCCACCCGATGTTGTATGGTTGCGGGTGTGGTGTTGTCAACAATCCCAATTGTTTGACGACCTTAACTGAGATGAGGGTTTTTTGGCTTCTGTTATCAACAATAAAATGCAGCGGGGTCCCCTTCACCCACATCTGTGAATGAAAAAGGTGCTCCCCCTCTTCAGGATCTGTTGGTTCTTTTGGTTGAATTGTTATGGTCGCAAAAATAGAAGTGGGGTCTGCATCAATGATCTGTCCTTTACTATTATTTTTAGAATCAGATTCTGAATCAGGGTTTGGATCCTTGTCTTTGATCTCGGCCACCAATGATTGTTTTGAGCGACATTCATCGGTGTTTTCCAGGGGATTTTGTGGAAATCACACCATTTTCCGGTGTCCTTCTTTGTCTTCCCGTGACCCTTCTTTTCCTGTGTCTTGGACTGGTTTTTGAGAGACTGCCTGTTAGCACCGTCTTTGTCATAATTTGGTTGTTGCGTATTTGCAGACCTGGATTCTCGTTTGTTCTGGTGCTTAAATTTCTTCTCAATGTTAACATCATATCGATAAGCAGCACCGAGTGATGAGATGTCTAGAAAATCCATTTCAGTCTAGATGTATCTGTGTAGAGCCCCCACTCAGTGTCTTTGATACCCAACTTGGTGTGCAAGGTATGGAAGGTATTGGAAAACTCTGGAACTGCTTGGCCCCTCTCTTGTCGCAGTGTGGTCCATCTCATGTACTGGTCCTCATAGTTTCCAATAGGGTAATACTGTTCCTTTACTGCATCCACAAAAAAATCCCAAGTGGGATCGACCCCATATATTCCAGAATCCTCTGTGGAAATTTTCTCCCAGTAAGTTTCCCACCAATGTTTGACATGAGGGAGAGATTTAAGGAGTGCGAAGGTGATGTTTTCTTTGTTGAAAAAATTGTGAACAAAGAAATAAACTTCTAGCAGAGTTAACCATTTTTCTAGGGCTTCTGCATTTATCTGCCCTTCAAATACAGGAATATCAAAATTAACTTGTACCTTGAAAGGCGAGGTGCCTCGAAAGTGGCTGCTTCATGAAGATCTGCCTGATGCTATCGACAGGAGTTTAAGGATGCGGGAAAAATTCTCCATCATTTCGTCCCTCTGTCGCGTGATAGCTTGCTCGAGCAACAGATTGAAAGCATCATCTGCTCCATCGCTTTTATTTTCTTCCGCCATTGAGGGTTTCTTGGGTGTGAGATAGTGATTGTCTTCAAGAGAGACAAGATCGAGACCCAACTTTCTATACTCGGACCTCGTCGGGGACATGCACTGAAAAAATGGTCAAGAGCAGCCTGCTCTGATACTACTGATTCGGATTATTTTCGGCACGAAATGAGAGCGGAGATAAAATAAATAAATGCATAGAGATATCGCGTATATACAATAATATAACAGAAATATATCAGATATGAAACCATAAACACATAGATATAGTAATACAGGATTTATATTAATGAAATAAATGTACAGAAACTATAAAAATACAGAGTGAAAGACTCGCTAGAATGGTGGCAATTTATCTCTGAGAATAAATGTTACGACTACTCGCATTCGTGAGAAGATGATTACAATGAGGCTCTGAAGGAATTTTTACAATAAACAGGAATGCAAAAAAACCCTAGACATCCAAAAACCTAACTCTAGGAGATGAAGTGCCAAAAGTCATGTGGGCCACGGTTGGGTAGGTTAGTACATCAACTTCTCGGGGTCGTAACTTTTGCATCCTATCTCTGTTTTAGGCATATGATAGCTCATTGGAAAGGTATTGTCGATGAGATTAATTTTTTGGGATAAATAATGCCTTTATATATCATTGATAACCTCTATCTATAAAAACCTTCATTTAGGCCCTCAAAATGACCCCGAAAGTTAAAACCTACTAAAAATAGTAAATTTCCAAAATTGCCAGAAAACTATTTTGAGCCAGTCAGAAAAGGTGGGTGGCCCCCGATATCCATCTGGATCAATCCTCCCTCCTTAGGAAGCAATGGTCTCCATTGCCTTGAGTTCCCGGGGGAGAGGGAAAAGCGTTTGCTGGATCTGCATCTTGGTGAGCTACTTGTATTGTTGGAGACACTACACTAGTTACTTTGTGGAAGTTTGTTATGAACCTGTTGAAGCTGAGGCTCTTCAACAAGTCGAGCTACATGAGAGGAAGGTGTGCAGAAGGAATATTTGCGCTTTGCTGAAACCTTGTCGACCTGCTTCTGTTCGATAGAAGATAAAGGGGGAGAGGCTGTAGTGGTTGCAGTGTCCTTGTTTTCCCCTTTTGAATAGATTCTGAAGAAGCTGAATTTTGCAGTATGAGATACTACCTTGCGACACTTTTTAGGTGGAACAATAGTTGGAACTACCTTTGGTATTCTGTAGAGATGACCCCCTAAAGTAACAATGACACTATGGGGCCAAGACTCATAAACAACATGGCGTCTCCACATATATGGTTGGCCTAAGAGAACATCACAGACATCCAGTGGGGCAACATCACATAATACCTCATCCTTGAAGGGTTGGATGTCGTATGAAAATCGACATTGTTGGCTAACATGGAGATCTCATCCTTGTCGAAGCCACCCAATGTTGTATGGTTGCGGGTGTGGTTTTGTCGACAATCCCAACTGTTTGATGACCTCTGCTGAGATGAGGTTTTTCTGGCTTCTGCTATCAACAATAAAATGCAGCGGGGTCCCCTTCACCCACATATGTGAAAGAAAAAGGTGCTCCCCCTCTTCAGGATATGTTGGTTCTTCTTCACAACATTTTTCGTTGTCCTTCTTTGTCTTCCCATTACCCTTCTTTTCCTGTGTCTTGGAATGGTTTTCGGGAGACTGTTTGTTAGGGTCGTCTTTGTCATACTTTGGTTGTTGCGGATTTGCAGACCTGAATTCCCGTTTGTTTTGGTTCTTAAATTTCTACTCAATTTTAACAGCATATCGATAAGCATCACCAAGTTATTAGATGTCCAAAAAATCCATATCAGTCTGGATGTATCTGTGTAGAGCCCCACGGTATTTCAGAACCAAATGTCGCTCGGAGTCTTTGATACTCAACTTGGTGTGCAAGGTATGGAAGGTATTGGTGAACTCCAAAACTTATTGGCCCCTCTGTTGCCGCAATGCAGTCTATCTCATCTACTGGTCCTCATAGTTGCCAACAGGGTAATACTGGTCCTTTACTGCATCCACAAAAAAATCTGAAGTGGGATCGGCCCCATATATTCCAGACTCCTCTGTGGAAATTTTCTCCGAGTAATTTTCCCACCAATGTTTGACATGAGGGATTGCTTTAAGAAGTGTGAAGATGATATTTTATTTGTCGGAAAATTTGTGAACAGATAAATAACCTTCTAGCAGAGTTAACCATTTTTCTAGGGCTTCTGCATCTATCTGTCCTTCAAATACAAGAATATCAAAATTAACTTGTACCTTGAAAGGCGAGGTGCCTCCAAAGTGGCCTCTTGATGAAGATGTGTTTGATGCTATCGGAAGGTGTTTAAGGATGTTTGCAATATTCTCCATCATTTCATCCCTCTGGCGCGTGAGTGCTTGCTCAAGCAATAGATTGATAGGATCGTCTGCTCCGTCGTTTTTCTTTTCTTTCGCCATTGAGGGTTTCTTGGGTGTGCAAGAGCGATTTTCTTCAAGAGCGACAAGCTCGAGACCCAACTTTCTATACTAGGACCTCGTCAGGGAAATGCAATGAAAAAACGACCGAGAGAAGCCTGCTCTGATACCACTGATCCAAATTATTTTCGGCACGAAATGAGAGTGGAGATATAATAAAGAAATGCACAGAGATATCGCGTATATCCAATAATATAACATAAATATATCAGAGATGCAACCATAAACATAGAGATACATTAATACACGATTTCTATAAATGAAAGAAATTTACAGAGACTGTAAAAATACAGAGTGAAAGACTCGCTAGAATGGTGGCAGCTTATCTCTGAGAAGAGATGTAACGACTACTCCCATTCACAAGAAGATGATTACAATGAGGCTTTGAAGGAATTTTTACAATAAACAGGAATGCCAAAAAAACCTAGACATCCAAAAACCTATTCCTAGGAGATGAAGTGCCAAAAGTCATGTGGGCCTCGTTTGGGTAAGTTAGTACATCAACTTCCCGAGGTCGTAACTTTTGCGTACGATCTCTATTTTAGGCGTATGATAGCTTGGCTGAAATGTATCATCGAGGATATTAATTTTTGGGGCTCAATCATGCCTTCAACTATCATTGAGAAACTCGATATAAAAAAAAATCATTTAGGCCCTAAAAATGGCCCGGGCAGTTAAAACCTGCTAAAAATAGTAAATTGCCAAAACTGCCAGAAAACTAGTTTGAGCCAGTAGGAAAAGGTGGGTGGCCCCCAATATCGACCTGGATCAATCCTCTCTCCTTAGGAAGCAATGGTATCCATCGCGTTGAGTTCCCGGGGGAGAGGGAAAAGCATTTGTTGGATCTGCATCTTGGTGAGCTGATTGTATTGTTGGAGACGTCGTGCTGCTTAGTTTGTTTAAGTATGTTATGAACCTATTGAAGCTGAGGTTGTTCAACAAGTCGAACTACATGAGAGGAAGGTGTGCATAAGGAATCTTTTTTCTTTGTTGTAACCTTGTCGACCTGCTTCTGTTGGATAGAACATGCAGTGGGTGAGGCTGTAGTGGTTGCAGTGTCCTTTTGTTCCCCTTTTGAACAAATTGTGAAGAAGCTGAATTTTGCAGTATGAGATACTACCTTGCGACACTTTTTAGGTGGAACAATAGTTGGAACTACCTATGGTACTATGTATATATGACCCCCCAAAGTAACAATGACACTACAAGGCCGCGACTCATAAACAACATGGCATCTCCACATATATGGTTGGCTAAAGAGAACATCATAGACATCCAGTGGGGAAACATCACATAATACCTCATCCTTGAAGGGTTGGATGCCATATGACAATCGACATTGTTGGCTAACACGGAGATTTTTTCCTTGCCGAAGCCACCTAATGTTGTATCGTTGCGGTTGTGGTTTTGTCGACAATCCCAACTATTTGATGACCTGTGCCAAGATGAGTTTTTTCTGGCTTTCGCTATCAACAATAAAATGCATCGGGGTCCCCTTCACCCACATCTGTGAATGAAAAAGGCGCTCCCCCTCTTCAGAATTTTTTGGTTCTTCTGGTTGAATTGTTGCGGTTGCGACAATAACAGTGGGGTCTGTGTCAATGATCTTTCCTTTACCAGTATTTTCAGAATCAGATTCTGAATCAGGGTTTGGCTCCTTGTCTTTGATCTCGGCCACCAATGAATTTTTTGAGCGACATTCATCGGTGTTGTGCCATGGGATTTTGTGGAAATCACACCATTTTTCGGTGTCCTTCTTTGTCTTCCCATGACCCTTCTTTTCCTGTGTCTTGGACTGGTTTTCGGGAGACTATTTGTTAGGGCCATCTTTGTCATACTTTGTTTGTTGCAGATTTGCAGACTCAAATTCCCGTTTGTTTTGGTGCTTAAATTTTTGCTCAATTTTAACAACATATCGATAAGAAACATCGAGTGATGAGATGTCTAGAAAATCAATTTCCATCTGGATGTATCTATGTAGAGCCCCACAGTATTTCAAAACCAAATGTCACTCGAAGTCTTTGATACCCATCTTGGTGCGCAAGGTATGGAAGGTATTGGTGAACTCTAGAACTGCTTGGCCCCTCTCTTGACGCAATGTGGTCCATCTGATGTACTGGTCCTCATAGTTGCCAACAAGGTAATAGTGTTCCTTTACTGCATCCACAAAAAAATCCCAAGTGGGATCCGCCCCATATATTCCAGACTCCTCTGTAGAAATTTTCTCCCAGTAATTTTCCCACCAATGTTTGACATGAGGGAGATATTTAAGGATTGCGAAAGTGATCTTTTATTTGTCGGAAAAATTGTGAACAGAGAAATAACCTTCTAGCAGAGTTAACCATTTTTCTAGGGCTTCTGCATCTATCTTTCCTTCAAATACAAGAATATCAAAATTAACTTGTACCTTGAAATACGAGGTAACTCCAAGGTGGCCACTTGATGAAGGTATGCATGATGCTATCGACAAGAATTTAAGGATGTGGGAAAAAATCTCCATCATTTCGTCCCTCTTTCTCGTGAGAGCTTGCTCAAGAAACAGATTGATAGGATCGCATGCTCCATCGTTTTTATTTTCTTCCGCCATTGAGGGTTTCTTGGGTGTGAGAGAGTGATTGTATTCAAGAGAGACAATATCGATACCCAACTTGCTATACTTGGACCTTGTCGGGGACATGCACTTAAAAAATGATCAAGAGTAGCATGTTCTGATGCCACTGATCTGGATTGTTTTCGGCACGAAATGAGAGCGGAGATATAATAAAGAAATGCAAAGAGATATCATGTATATCCAATAATATAACATAAATATATCAGAGATGCAACCATAAACACATAGATACAGTAATAAATGATTTCTATTAATGAAATAAATGTACAAAGACTGTAAAAATATAGAGTGAAAGACTCGTTAGAATGGTGGCATCTTATCTCTTAGAAGAGATGTGACGGCTACTCACATTCACAAGAACATGATTACAATGAGGATTTGAAGGTATTTTTACAATAAACAGTTATGCCAAAAAAACCTATACATACAAAAACCTAACCCTAGGAGATGAAGCACCAAAAGTCATGTGGGCCCTATTTGGGTAAGTTAGTACATCAACTTCCTCTGGTCATAACATCTGCATACGATATCTGTTTTAGGCGTATGATAGCTTGTTGGGAAGGTATCGTCGAGGATATTAATTTTTGGGGCTCAATTATGCTTTTAGATATCATTGAGAATATCTATCTAGAAAAACCTTCATTTAGGTCCTCAAAATGGCCCCGGAAGTTAAAACCTGCGAAAAATAGTAAATTGCCAAAATTGCCAGAAAACTGGTTTGAGCTAGTTGGAAAAGGTAGGTGGCCTCCGATATCCACCTGGATCAATACTCCCTCCTTAGGAAGCAATGGTAACCATTGCGTTGAGTTTCTGGGGGAGAGGGAAAAATGTTTGCTGGATTTGCATCTTGGTGAGGTGCTTGTATTGTTGGAGACGACGCGTTGTTTAGTTTGTGGAAATCTGTTATGAACCTGTTGAAGTTGAGGCTATTCAACAAGTTGAGCTACATGAGAGGAAGGTGTGCATAAGGAATCTTTGCGCTTTGTTGAAACCTTGTCGACCTGGTTCTGTTGGATAGAAGATGAAGGGGGCGAGGCTGTAGTGGTTGCATTTGTTCCCCTTTTGAATAGATTGTGAAGAAGCTGAATTTTGCAATATGAGATACTACCTTGCGAAACTTTTTAGGTGGAAAAATAGTTGGAAATACCTCTGGTATTCTGTAGAGATGACCCCCCAAAGTAACAATGACACTACGGGGCCAAGACTTATAAACAACATGGTGTCTCCACATATATGGTTGGCCCAAGAGAACATCACAGACATCCAATGGGGCAACATCACATAATACCTCATCCTTGAAGGGTTGGATGCCGTATGAAAATTGGTATTGTTGGCTAACACAGAGATCGTGTCCTTACCAAAGCCACCCAATTTTGTATGGTTGTAGGTGTGGTGTTGTCGACAATCCCATCTGTTTGATGACCTCTGTTGAGATGAGGTTTTTCTAGCTTCCGCTATCAACAATAATATGCAGCGGGGTCCCCTTCACCCACATCTGTGAATGAAAAAGGAACCCTCCCTCTTCAATATATGTTGGTTCTTCTTGTTGAATTGTTGCGGTCATGACAATAGCAGTGGAGTTTGCGTCAATGATCTGTCCTTTACCAGTATTTTCAGAATCAGATTCTGAATCAAGGTTCAGCTCCTTGTCTTTGATCTCAGCGACCAATGACTGTTTTGAGGGACATTCATCGATGTTGTGCCAGGGGATTTTGTCGAAATCACACCATTTTTCGGTGTCCTTCTTTGTCTTCCCGTGACCCTTCTTTTCCTGTGTCTTGGAATGGTTTTTAGGAGACTGTATTTTAGGGTCGTCTTTGTCATACTTTGGTTGTTCCAGATTTGCAGACACAAATTCCCGTTTGTTTTGGTGCTTACATTTCTGCTCAATTTTAACATCATATCCATAAGCAGCACCGAGTGATGAGATGTCTAGAAAATCCATTTCAGTCTCAATGTATCTGTGTAGAGCCCCACGGTATTTCAAAACCAAATGTCCCTCGGAGTCTTTGATACCCATCTTGGAGCACAAGGTATGGAAGGTATTGGTGAACTCTGAAATTGCTTGGCCCCTCTCTTGCCGCAGTGTGCTCCATCTCATGTACTAGTCCTCATAGTTACCAACATGGTAATACTGTTCCTTTACCGCATCCACAAAAAAATCCCAAGTGGGATCAGCCCGATATATTCCAGACTCGTCTGTGGAAATTTGCTCCCAGTAAGTTTTCCACCAATATTTGACATGAGGGAGATCTTTAAGGAGTGCGAATGTGGTTTTTTCTTTGTTGAAAAAATTGTGAACAGAGAAATAACCTTCTAGCAGAGTTAACCATTTTTCTAGGGCTTATGCATCTATCTGTCCTTCAAATACAAGAATATCAAAATTAACTTGTACCTTGAAAGGAGAGGTGCCTCCAATGTTGCCGCTTGATGAAGATGTGACCGATGCTATTGGCAGGTGTTTAAGGATGTGGGAAAAATTCGCCATCATTTTGTCCCTCTGTCGGGTGAGAGCATGCTCAAGAAACAGATGGAAAGGATCGTTTGCTTCATCGTTTTTATTTTCTTCCACCATTGAGGGTTTCTTAGGTGTGCAAGAGCGATTGTATTCAAAAAATACAAGATTGAGATCCAAATTGCTATACTCAGACCTCATTGGGGACATGCACTGAAAAAATGATCAAGAGCAGCCTGCTCTGATACCGCTGATCCAGATTATTTTTGGCACGAAATGAGAGCGGAGATATAATAAATAAATGCACAGAGATATCGCGTATATCTAATAATATAACAGAAATATATCAGAGATGCAACAATAAACACATAGATACAGTAATACACGATTTCTATTAATAAAATAAATGTACAGAGACTGTGAAAATAGAGAGTGAAAGACTCGCTAGACTGGTGGCAGGTTATCTCTGAGGAGAGATGTGACGGTTACTCGCATTTGCAAGAAGATTACTACAATGAGGCTCTGAAGGAATTTTTGAAATAAACAGGAATTCCAAATAATCCTATACATCCAAAAACCTAACCCTAGGAGATGAAGCACCAAAAGTCATGTGGGCCCCGTTTGGGTAAGTTAGTACATCAACTTCCCGGGGTCGGAACTGTTGCATACGATCTTCGTTTTAGGTGTATCATATCTTGTTGGAAAGGTATCATCGAGGATATTACTTTTTGGGGCTCAATCATGCCTTTTCCTATCATTGAGAACCTCCATCTAGAAAATCCTTCATTTAGGCCCTCAAAATGGCCTCAGAAATTAAAACCTGCTAAAAATAGTAAATTGCCAAAATTGCCAGAAAAATGTTTTGAGCCAGTCGGAAAAGGTGGGTGGCCCCCGATATGCACTTGAATCAATCCTCCCTCCTTACGAAGCAATGGTCTCTATTTTTTTGAGTTCCAGAGGGAGAGGGAAAAGCATTTGCTGGATCTTCATCTTGGTGAGCTGCTTGTATTGTTGGCGACGCTGCGCTGCTTAGTTTGTGGAAGTTTGTTATGAACCTGTTGAAGCTGAGGATATTCAACAAGTCGAGCTACATGAGAGGAAGGTGTGCAGAAGGAATCTATGTGCTTTGCTGAAACCTTGTCGACCTGCTTCTGTTGGATAGAAGACGAAGGGGGCGCGACTGTAGTGGTTGCAGTGTCCTTATGTTCCCCTTTTGAACAGATTGTGAAGAAGCTCAATTTTGCAGTATGAGATACTACCTTGCGACACTTTTTAGGTGGAACAATAGTTGGAACTACCTCTAGTATTCTGTAAAGATGACCCCCTAAAGTAACAATGACACTATGGGGTCGAGACTCATAAACAACATGGCGTCTCCACATATATGGTTGGCCCAAGTGAACATCACAAACATCCAGTGGGGCAACATCACATAATACCTCATCCTTGAAGGGTTGGATGTCATATGACAATCGACACTGTTGGCTGACACGGATATCTCATCCTTGCTGAAGCCACCCGATGTTGTATGGCTGCGGGTGTGGTGTTGTCGACAATCCCAATTGTTTGACGACATCTACTGAGATGAGTTTTTTATGGCTTCTGCTATCAACAATAAAATGCAGCAAAGTCCCCTTCACCCACATCTGTGAATGAAAAAGGTGCTCCCCCTCTTCAGGGTATGTTGGTTCTTCTGGTTGAATTGTTGCGGTCGTGACAATGGAAGTGGGGTATGCGTCAATGATCTGTCCTTTACCAATATTTTCATAATTAGATTATGAATCATGATTTGACTCCTTGTCTTTGATCTCGGCCACCAATGACTATTTTGAGCGACATTCACGGGTGTTGTGCCAGGGGATTTTGTGGAAATCACACCATTTTCTGGTGTCCTTCTTTGTTTTCACGTGACCCTTCTTTTCCTATGTATTGGATTGGTTTTCAGGAGACTATTTGTTAGGGCCGTCTTTGTCATACTTTAGTTGTTGCAGATTTGTAGACCCGAATTCGTGTTTGTTCTGGTGCTTAAATTTCTTTTCAATTTTAACAGCATATCGATAAGCAACACCGAGTGATGAGATGTCTAGAAAATTTATTTCAGTCTGGATGTATCTGTGTAGAGCCCCACGGTATTTCAGAACCAAATGTCGCTCAGAGTCTTTGATACCCATCTTGGTGCGCAACGTATGGAAGGTATTGGTGAACTCTAGAACTGATTGGCCCCTCTCTTTCCACAGTGTGGTCCATCTCATGTACTGGTCCTCATAGTTGCCAACAGGGTAATACTGTTCCTTTACTGCATCCACAAAAAAATCCCAAGTGGGGTCAGCCCCATATATTCCAGAATCCTCTATGGAACTTTTCTCCCAGTAAGCTTTCCACCAATGTTTGACATGAGGGAGATCTTTAAAGAGTGCAAAGGTGATATTTTCTTTGTCAGAAAAATTGTGAACAGAGAAATAACCTTCTAGCAGAGGTTGTTCGACAACACAGGTATTCCAACAGAGGACGAACACCTTCAGTAACCACTCACATAACCAGATCAAAGATCAACACACCGATGTTTTCACGTGGTAAAACCCCTACGGGGAAACATCCACGGCCCCAGCCAACGCG
>ML793417.1:279540-312536 GCA_009831015.1 Picea engelmannii
GGGTGTTAAGCCACGGATCAATGGCCATTAAGATCGAGGAGAGTATGAACCGTCGGATCACTCTATGTCGGGAACATATCGTGGCCGTCGAATTTCCTAACTACAAATGCATACTAATGCATACTAAAGAAACACACTTTTACCTAACGACATATTAGACCAAGTAGATCTTAACTAACTCCTAAGTGTCTAAATATCCTAACAGAGGTAACCATTTTTCTAGGGCTTCTGCATCTATTTGTCCTTCAAATACAGGAATATCAAAATTAACTTGTGCCTTGAAAGGCGAGGTGCCTCCAAATTGGTCGCTTGATGAAGATGCGCTTGATTCTATCGGAAAACATTTAAGGATGTGGGAGAAATTCTCCATCATTTCATCCCTCTGTCGCATGAGAGCTTTCTCAAGCAACAGATTAATAGGATCGTCTTCTCCGTCGTTTTTCTTTTCTTCCGCCATTGAGGGTTTCTTTGGTGTGTGAGATCAATTGTCTTCAAGATAGACAATCTTGAGACCCAACTTTCTATACTCGGACCTCGTTGGGGACATGCACTGAAAAAATGATCAAGAGCAGCCTGCTCTGATACCACTGATCCGGATTATTTTCGACACAAAATGAGAGCGGATATATAATAAAGAAATGCACAGAGATATCACCTATATCCAATAATATAACATAAATATATCATAGAGGCAACCATAAACACAGAGATACAGTAATACATGATTTATATTAATGAAAGAAATGTACAAAGACTGTAAAAATACAGAACGAAAGACTTGCTAGAATGGTGGCAGCTTATCTCTGAGAAGAGATGTGATGGCTACTCGCATTCGCAAGAAGATGATTACAATGAGGCTCTGAAGGCATTTTTACAATAAACAGGAATGTCAAAAAACCATAGACATCCAAAAACCTAACCCTAGGAAATGAAGCGCCAAAAGTCATGTGGGCCCCGTTTGGGTAAGTTAGTACAACTTCCCGAGGTCGTAACTTTTGCATACGATCTCCGTTTTAGGCGTATGATAGCTCGTTGGAAAGGTATCATCGAGGATATTAATTTTGGGGGATCAGTAATTCCTTTGGTTATCATTGAGAACCTATATATAGAAAAACCTTCATTTAGGCCCTCAAAATGGCCCCGAAAGTTAAAACCTACTAAAAATAGTAAATTGCCAAAATTGCCAGAAAACTGTTTTCATCCAGTTGAAAAAGGTGGGTGGCCCCCGATATCCACCTGGATCAATCCTCCCTCCTTAGGAAGTAATGGTCTCCATTGCGTTGAGTTCCCCTGCGAGAGGGAAAAGCGTTTGCTGGATATGCATCTTGGTGAGTTGCTTGTATTATTGGAGACGTCGCGCTGCTTAGTTTGTGGAAGTCTGTTATGAACCTGTTGAAGCTAAGGTTGTTCAACAAGTCGAGCTAAATGAGAGGAAGGTGTGCAGAAGGAAACTTTGTGCTTTGCTGCAACCTTGTCAACCTGCTTCTTTTGGATAGAAGATGCAGGGGGCGAGGCTGTAGTGGTTGCAGTGTCCTTCTATTCCCCTTTTGAACAGATTGTGAAGAAGCTGAATTTTGCAGTATGAGATACTACCTTGCGACATGTTTTAGGTGGAAAAATAGTTGGAACTACGTCTGGTATTCTGTAGAGATGACCCCCCAAAGTAACAATGACACTACGGGGCCGAGACTCATAAACAAGATGGCGTCTCCACATATATGGTTGTCCCAAGAGAACATCATAGACATCCTATGGGGAAACATCACATAATACCTCATCCTTGAAGGGTTGGATTTCGTATGAAAATCATCACTGTTGGCTGACACGGAGATCTCGACCTTGTCGAAGCCACCCGATCTTGTATGGCTGCGGGTGTGGTGTTGTCAACAATCCCAACTGTTTGACAACCTCTGCTGAGATGAGTTTTTTCTGGCTTCCGCTATCAACAATAAAATGCAGTGGAGTCCCCTTCACCCACATATGTGAATGAAAAAGGCGCTCCCTCCCCCTCTTTATGATATGTTGTTTATTTTGGTTGAATTGTTGCGGTCGTGACAATAGCAGTGGGTTCTGCGTCAATGATCTGTCATTTACCAGTATTTGCAGAATCATATTTTGAATCAGGGTTTGGCTCCTTGTCTTTGATCTCAGCCACTAATGACTGTTTTGAGCAGCATTCATCGTTGTTGTGCCAGGGTCTTTTGTGGAAATCCAACCATTTTTTGGTGTCCTTCTTTGTCTTCCCGTGACCCTTCTTTTCCTGTTTCTTGGAATGGTTTTCGAGAAACTGTTTGTTAGGGCCGTCTTTGTCATACTTTGGTTGTTGTGGATTTGCAGACTCGAATTCCCATTTTTTCTAGTGCTTAAATTTCCTCTCAATTTTAACAGCATATCGATAAGCAACACCGAGTGATGAGATGTCCAGAAAATCCATTTCAGTCTGCATGTATTTGTGTAGAGCCCCACGGTATTTCAGAACCAAATGTCGCTCGGAGTCTTTGATACCTAGCTTGGTGCACAAGGTATGGAAGGTATTGGTGAACTCCAAAACTTCTTGGCCCCTCTCTTGCCATAGTGTTGTCCATCTCATGTACTGGTCCTCATAATTGCCAACAGGGTAATTATGTTCCTTTACCGCATCCACAAAAAAATCCCAAGTAGGATCGGCCCCATATATTCCAGAATCCTTTGTGGAACTTTGTTCCTAGTAAATTTCCCATCAATGTTTTACATGAGGGAGAGATTTAAGGAGTGAGAAGGTGATCTTTTCTTTGTTGGAAAAATTGTGAACAGAGAAATAACCTTCTAGCAGAGTTAACCATTTTTCTAGGGCTTATGCATCTATCTATCCTTCAAATACAGGAATATCAAAATTAACTTGTACCTTGAAAGGTGAGGTGCCTCCAAAGTAGTCGATTGATGAATATGCGCCTAATTATATCGGCACACATTTAAGGATGTGGGCAAAATTCTCCATCATTTCATCCCTCTGTCGCATGAGAGCTTGCTCAAGCAATAGATTGATAGGACCGTCTGCTCTGTCGTTTTTCTTTTCTTCCACCATTGAGGGTTTCTTGGGTGTGAAAGAGAGATTGTGTTAAATAGAGACAAGCTCGAGACCCAACTTGCTATACTCGAACCTCGTTAGGGACATGCACTGAAAAACGATCAAGAGCAGCCTGCTCTGATACCATTGATACAGATTATTTTCGGCATGAAATGAGAGCGGAGATATAATAAATAAATGCACAGAGATATCACGTATATCCAATAATATAACAAAACTATATCATAGATGCAACCCTAAACACATATATACAGTAATACACAATTTCTATTAATGAAAGAAATGTACAAAGACAATAAAAATACAGAGTGAAAGACTTGCTAGAATGGTGGCAGCTTATCTCTGAGAACAGATGTGACGGCTACTCGCATTTGCAAGAAGATGATTACAAAGAGGCTCTGAAGGCCTTTTTACAATAAATAGGAATGCAAAAAAACCTTAGACATCCAAAAACCTAACCCTAGGAGATGAAGCGCCAAAAGTCATGTCGGCCCCGTTTGGGTAAGTTAGTACATCAACTTCCCGTGGTCGTAACTTTTGCATACGATCTCCGTTTCAGGCGTATGATAGCTCGTTGGAAAGGTATCATAGAGGAGATTAATTTTTGGGGTTCAATAATTCATTCAAATATTATCTAAAACCTTGATCTAGAAAAACCTTCATTTAGGCCCTCAAAATGGCCCCGGAAGTTAAAACCTGCTAAAAATAGTAAATTGCCAAAATTGCCAGAAAACTATTTTGAGCCAGTCGAAAAAGGTGGGTGGCCCCTGATATCCACCTAGATCAATCCTCCCTCCTTAGGAAGCAATGGTCTCCATTGTGTTGACTTCCCGGTGGAGAGGGAAAATCGTTTTTGGATCTGCATCTTGGTGAGTTGCTTGTATTGTTGGAGACGTCGTGCTACTTAGTTTGTAGAAGTATGTTATGAACCTATTGAAGATGAGGTTGTTCAAAAAATCGAGCTACATGAGAGGAAGGTGTGCAGAAGGAATATTTGTGCTTTGCTGCAACCTTTTCAACCTGCTTTTGTTGGATAGAAGATGTAGAGGATGAGGCTATAGTGGTTGCAGTGTCCTTCTGTTACCCTTTTGAACAGATTGTGAAGAAGTTGAATTTTGTAGTATGAGATACTACCTTGCGACACTTTTTAGGTGGAACAATAGTTGGAACTACCTCTGGTATTCTGTAGAGATGACCCCCAAAGTAACAATGACACTACGGGGCCAAGACTCATAAACAACATGGCATCTCCACATATATGGTTGGCCCAAGAGAACATCACAGACATCCAGTGGGGCAACATCACATAGTACCTCATCCTTGAAGGGTTGGATGTTGTATGCAAATTGACACTATTGGATGACACAGAGATATCATCCTTGCCGAAGCCACCTGATGTTGTATGGTTGCGGGTGTGGTGATGACGACAATCCCAACTATTTGACGACCTCTACTAAGATGAGGTTTTTCTGGCTTTCATTATCAACAATAAAATGCAGCGGGGTACCCTTAACCCACATCTGTGAATGAAAAAGGTGCCCCCCCTCTTTAGGATCTGTTGGTTCTTCTGGTTGAGTTGTTATGGTCGTGACAATAGCAGTGGCGTCTACGTCAATGATCTGTCCTTTACCAGTATTTTTAGAATCAGATTTTGAATCAGGGTTTGTCTCCTTGTCTTTGATCCTAGCCACCAATGATTGTTTTGAGCGACATTCATCGTTGTTGTTCCAAGGGATTTTGTGGAAATCACACCATTTTCCAGTGTCCTTATTTGTCTTCCCGTGACACTTCTTTTCCTGTGTCTTGAAGTAGTTTTTGGGAGACTGTTTTTTAGGGTCGTCTTTGTCATACTATGGTTGTTGCGGATTTGTAGACCTGAATTCCCATTTGTTCTGGTGCTTAAATTTCTGCTCAATTTTAATAGCATATCGATAAGCAGCACCGAGTGATGAGATGTTCAGAGAATCCATTTCAGCCTGGATGTATCTGTGTAGAGCCCCACTGTATTTCAGAACCAAATGTCACTTGGAGTCTTTGATACCCATCTTGGTGCGCAAGGTATGGAAGGTATTGGTGAAATCTAGAACTGCTTGGCCCCTCTCTTGCCGCAGTGTGGTCCATCTCATGTACTGGTCCTCATAGTTGCCAACGGGGTAATAATGTTCCTTTACCACATCCACAAACAAATCCCAAGTGGGATCGACCCCATATATTCCTAAATCCTTTGTGGAACTTTTCTCCCAGTAAGTTTCCCACCAATGTTTGACATGCGGGAGAGCTTTAAGGAGTGCGAAGGTGATCTTTTCTTTGTTGGAAAAATTGTGAACATAGTAATAACCTTCTAGCAGAGTTAACCATTTTTCTAGGGCTTATGCATCTATCTGTCCTTCAAATACAGGAATATCAAAATTAACTTGTACCTTGAAAGGAAATGTGCCTCCAAAGTGGTCTCTTGATGAAGATGCGTCTGATGCTATCGGAAGACATTTAAGGATGTGGGAAAAATTCTCCATCATTTCATCCATCTATTGCGTGAGAGCTTGCTCAAGCAACAGATTGATAGGATCGTTTGCTCCGTCGTTTTTCTTTTCTTCCGCCATTGAGGGTTTCTTGGGTGTGCGAGAGAGATTGTCTTAAAGAGATACAAGCTCGAGACCCAACTTGCTATACTCGGACCTCGTCGGGGACATGCACTGAAAAAATGATCAAGAGCAGCCTGCTCTGATACCACTGATCCGGATTATTTTCGGCACGAAATGAGAGTGGAGATATAATAAAGAAATGCATAGAGATATTGCGTATATCCAATAATATAACAAAAGCATATCATAGATGAAACCATAAACATAGAGATATAGTAATACATGATTTCTATTAATGAAAGAAATGTACAGAGACTGTAAAAATACAGAGTGAAGGACTCGCTAGAATGGTGGCAACTTATCTCTGAGAAGAGATGTGACGACTACTTGCATTCACAAGAAGATGATTACAATGAGGCTCTAAAGGCCTTTTTACAATAAACAGGAATTCCAAAACACCCTAGACATCCAAAAACCTAACCCTGGGAGATGTAGCGCCAAAAGTCATGTGGGCCCCGTTTGGGTAAGTTAGTACATCAACTTCCCGGAGTTGTAACTTTTGCATACGATCTTCGTTTTAGGCGTATGATAGCTCATTGGAAATGTATCGTCGAGGATATTTATTTTGGGGTCTCAATTATTCCTTCAAATATCGTTGAGAACCTCGATCTAGAAAAAGCTTCATTTAGGCCCTCAAAATGGCCCCGGAAGTTAAAGCCTGGTCAAATAAGTAAATTGCCAAAACTGCCAGAAAACTATTTTAAGCTAGTCGGAAAAGGTGGGTGGCCACTGATATTCACCTGGATCAGTTTCTCTTGGAAAACGTGCAACCATAAAGTATACTTCCTTTCCACTTTGGTAACAAACATTTTATCAGATACATGGTATTGAAGAAAAGAGGGATTTTGCTTGCAACAGAAAATCCTGATAACATTGTGATTTTCCATCTTCTCTAATGTCCCCTTTTTGTCCAAGAATTTATTTTCCTAGTCGAATATCCTGGGGTTATCTTTTCCAAACAATAGTCCTTTGAAAACTGAAACGAAATCATTGTAAACTTTGTAAAAATGAAAACAAGCCTTGTGTCTCCACAATGCTTGATACCAGAAGGTAAGTAGATCAAGTTCACAGTTCACCCTCTTACAGATAGAAAATTTTGGAAATTGAGAGCAATATGCCATCGCAAACACCAAATAATATTCCATGAATAATTTCTCGTCTCTTTTGTATTGTGACAATTAGGAGGATATTTCAATGGAAATCAGTTTTCCCCAATAAAAAATAACTTGTTATTTAACTTTAAAATATAAAATGTAAAGAATCATGCTTGAAATGGTGGTGGTGCTTTCTTGTCCTATTATCTTGGTAAACAACCAAGTGATTTACTAAAAGGGGTTTTTAAATGAGTCGACCTGAATCCTGGTATTGTATTTTTCGACAGTCGTGGGATTCTCCAAGAACTCAGGAAAGATGTCCAGGCCATTGTCATGTCTTTTTAGGAAATCCCTGCAATCCTCTCCTTTGAAGGTAAGTGTTGGCTCAGGGATCTTCAATATATTCCAGAACACTTGTGGTGAAAGAGAGGTGGGGGAATGGTCTTGAATTTGAATAATCCACTGACTCGGTATGTATTTCTCAATGCACCATGCAACCAATTCTTTGCAGTCTAATACTTTAGGGACACACCCTGTGCACGCAATTCTAAATGTCTAGATCATTTCCTTTTTAGTAGGAGGAGATGAATAGTAAGAATATGCTTTGGACCACTGAGATATCGGGTCTTCAGGCCCAAAAATATTCAAAGTATCACCGTAGAATTGTTGTCGAGCTGCTACTGCCATAGGTTGACCAGAGTGTTCTTTTAACTAGATAATACTTAAAATGAATCCTTTGAGAGAGATAACAATAATATAACCTTTGGAAAATCGTGATTTAAATGCAGTTTATTGGAAAGTATTCTTGATCCCTTCTCTTATTAAAGGTGATATTTATGGAACTTGCATGATCAATTATTAGCATTAAACCATACTAAATGCGTATTGGGAAAAACATGAAGATGGCGGGGACAAATGAGAGCAATTTGAATTTGGGAACTTTTGTGAAACCGCCAACCGGGGAACCCGTGAACCTGTGGTTGAGAACAATCCAAAATGTTAGCTTTTTAGCTCGGGAGGTACTCTGCATGTTTTGTCTTGTATGTGGATGTTACCTTAATATTTACACTACTAGGCACTTAACTTTGTAATAGTTTTTATAAAGTTGTTTTAAGTGGTTCTTTTATTAAAGTGTACCTTTTATTTTTAAAGTGACTTTATTTTCAAAAAGCACTTATGTAATAAAGTAAAAATCACTTTAATTTAAATGAGACATTTTGGAGGGAATGGATCATGACCCTTGATCTTGAAAAAGGCAAGATCTAATCTTGGCCTTTGGATCGAGGGTTGGGGAAGGTGAAAAGACACTTTGGGAGGAAAATGTCATTTTCAAATTATAAAAGAATGCATTGGGTAGTGTGCAAGACATGTCGAATATTGAGAAGACATCGAGAGGATATTGAGAGAGATTTTCTGAGTATGCTTGAGAGAGGAAAGTGAGCAGCAAAGAGGGCACGTTTTCCAAGGAAGGAGGGCACGATTCCCGAGAAACATTTTTTGTGAGTTTTTGGCCGAAATATTTTTCTGCTGTGGGAGGCCATACTATATGAATCCATAGAGTTCATACATTCGTACAGATTTAGAATGAAAATAGAGGCATTTCGGGCACATTTTTCGAGGTGGATTTCATATTTTTTGTGGTTGTTTCTGGGCCGTACGGAATAGTCCATGCAAATGACTGTGGGCATGGAAATCGAGGTACGGAGGAGGCCGTAAATCAGTACGTTTTTGGCATGGAAAATGAGGTAGATTACTATGGGAAAGATTTGGTGTTGTGAGGTATTTTCCTTGGCTGGAAATTGTATTTTGTTGCTGATATGTACTTTCCTGAAGTTGGGTTTCCCCACATTAGAGTTTTCCCTGGAATTTGCCTAAATTTCTGTGTGTTATGGGTTGTTGTCCACTATGTTATTTCAGCTGCTATTTTGCTTAACAATGTGTATTTCTGCTGATGGAAATTTCTGAATGTGAGTTTATGCATTTCTGAAATTTATGAAGACAATTATCTCTAGGTTGCTAAGTGTTTGACAGAATATTAGCTTGCTAATTTTTGTCATTAAAAATCTACGGAAAATAGGCTAAGTATTTCACTACGGTTGGTCGGATTCAATAGGATAAATGAGATACTTAGGAGCTCGGTCCCCACAACAAGTCTAACAGTCATAATGTAGATCATGGGTGTTTGGGTGAAAAATGGATATCGTGGAACTTGGAGTATGAAATATTGAACCCGTGAACCTGCAGTTGCAAAAAACAACTAAGTATATAATAACATGATGGTCGGTCACAATCATGATATGGGAATATGGATGGAGGTGAAGATCCGCGAATCGGCCAACCCGCAAACCTGTTGTTTTTTGAAAAACGACTAAGTATGGAAACTAGAATGGGAAAAGAGAAGGGAGAAAAGAAAAGGGGAATGAGGGTAAGTATATAAGAGGGAAAATAAATGGATAAAACAAGTTGGGAAAATAGAAAAGGGGAGGGAAATTTCAAAAGAGGGAAAATTGTTTGAATAGGTCTTCTTAAAATGGTCTTCTTGTATCCAACTCTCAGATACAAGACCCGTGTTGTAGTTCTCATATCTAATTGAGAAGTGAGGAATCCAACTCTCATAACAAGACTCAACTTGTAAACATGTACCAACTTGATAAAGAATGAACCTTCATTTAATCCATTGTATTTATATTTTATCCACCGAGATCCTTTCTTTCCACCACAGTTTCTGGTTTATATAGTATTTCAATAGGTATGAATTTGAACCATTGTGTATTTTTAATAATGAACCATTGCACCTCTTCATTTAATCAACATTAATGGTGACATTTATGTTTTATTGATATTTGATTTTAATTTTAATAGACTTTAAATTGCTTCTAATTAGTTTTATTATTTTATTCCTTCACATATTGTTTTCTTGTTTTTGGATTTGAATTTTACAGATAGGTGCTTACTTCAATCCACTTTCCTTGTGACCATGAGATCAAAACCATGGGATTATCCACTCTAAGTGTTGTTCCTTTAACACTATCATTTTCCTCCTTATTCTCCTACATAGGGCCTTATTAAAATGTCAGTGAGCTTATTTACCTCTAGGCCCTTGGTGCCCCTAATCAACTCCTTTACCTTATCATGAGACCGATGTTGGAACCAAGTCCTTCAAACTTCATCCTTCGTGCTATCCTTGCATTCTTCCAAATTTTAACCTGCCGAAGTGGTCATAAAGTGTAGAAGACCGATTGCTTCTAGTTGATAGTACCCCTTATGCTATCCTTCCATTGTCTTCGATTGGATGGTCAATAAAGATCCCAGAGGATCTTATATCAATGACCTATGGTATTTCATGATTTTTGCCTTCAAAATTTTCGGTCAATTCAAACTATTTTACTGAGCTAGTCAGAAAAGGTGGGTGGCCACCTATATCAGAGCAGGTTGTTCTTGGTCATTTTGTTTAGTGCATGTCCCCGACGAGGTCTAATTATAGCAATTTGGGTCTTGAGCTTGTCTCTCTTGAGGACAATCGCTCTTGCACACCCAAGAAACCCTCAATGGTAGAAGAAAAGAAAAATGACAGAGCAGATGATCCTATCAGTTTGTTGCTTGAACAAGCTCTCACGTGACAGAGGGACGAAATGATGGAAATTTTTCCCACATCCTTCAACGCCTGCCGATAGCAATAGGCGCATATTCATCAAGCGGCCACTTTGGAGGCACCTCACCTTTCAAGGTACAAGTTAATTTTGATATTCCTGTATTTGAAGGACAGATAGATGTAGAAGCCTTAGAGAAATGGTTAAATGTGCTAGAAGGTTATTTCTCTGTTCACAAATTTTCCGACAAAGAAAAGATCACCTTCACACTCCTTAAAGCTTTCCCCCATGTCAAACATTGGTGGGAAACTTATTGGGAGAAGAGTTCCACAGAGGAGTCTGAAATATATGGGGTTGATCCCACTTGGGATTTTGTTTTGGATGCGGTAAAGGAATAATATTACCCTATTGGCAACTATGAGGACCAGTACATGAGATGGACCACACTGTGGCAAGAGAAGGGACAAGTAGTTACGCAGTTCACCAATACCTTCCATACCTTGTGCACCAAGATGGGTATCAAAGACTCAGAACGACATTTGGTTCTGAAATATCGTGGGGCTCTACACAGATACATCCAAACTGAAATGGATTTTCTAGACATCTCATCACTCGGTGCTGCCTATTGATATGATGTTAAAATCGAGCAGAAATTTAAGCACCAAAACAAACATGATTTTGGTTCTGCAAATCCGCAACAACCAAAGTATGAAAAAGACATCCCTAACAAATAGTCTCCCTAAAACTAGCCCAAGCCACATGAAAAGAAGGGTCACAGGAAGACAAAGAAGGACACCAAAAAATGGTGCAATTTCCACAAAATCCCCTGGCACAACACCAATGAATGTCGCTCAAAACAGTCATTGGTGGCTGAGATAAAAAACAAGGAGCCGAACCCTGATTCAGAATTTGATTCTGAAAATATTGGTAAAGGACAGATCATTGACACAGACCCCACTTCTATTGTCGTGAACGCAACAATTCAACCAGAGGAACCAACGGATCCTAAAGAGGGGGAGCACCTTTTTTCATTCATATATGTGGGTGAAGGGGACCCCGCTGCATTTTATTGTTGATAGCGGAAGCCAGAAGAACCTCATCTTAGCAGAGGTCATCAAATAGTTGGGATTGTCGACAACACCACACCCACAACCATACAACATCGAGTGTCTTCGCCAAGGATGAGATCTTCGTGTCAACCAACAATGTTGATTGTCATAAGGCATCCAACCCTTCAAGGATGAGGTATTATTTTATGTTTCCCCACTAGATTTCTTTGATGTTGTCTTGGGCCAACCATATATGTGGAAGGGCCACGCTGTTTATGATTCTCAACCCTGCAGTGTCATTGTTTCTCTAGGGGGTCATCTCTACAGAATACCAGAGGTAGTTTTGACTGCTATTCCACCTAAAATGTGTCGCAAGGTAGTATCTCATACTGCAAAATTCATCTTCTTCACAATCTGTTCAAAAGGGGAACAGAAGGACACTACAACCACTACAACCTCGCCCCCTGCATCTTCTATCCAATAGAAGCAGGTCGACAAGGTTGCAAAAAAGTGAAAAGATTCATTTTGCACACCTTCCTCTCATGTAGCTCAACTTGTTGAATAGCCTCAACTCCAACAGGTTCATAACATACTTCCACAAACTAAGCAGCGCGATGTCTCCAACAATACAAGGAACTCACCAAGATGCAGATCCAGCAAACACTTTTCTCTCTCCCCTGGGAACTCAACGCAATGGAGACCATTTCTTCCTAAGGAGGGAGGATTGATCCAGGTGGATATCGGGGGCCACCCACCTTTTCCGACTGGCTCAAAACAATTTTCTGGAAATTTACTATTTTTAGTAGGTTTTAACTTCTGGGGCCATTTTGAGGGCCTAAATGAAGGTTTTTCTATATATAGGTTCTCAATGATAGATGAAGGCATGATTGATCCCCCATAATTAATATCCTCGACGATACCTTTCCAACGAGCTATCATACGCCTAAAAAGGAGATCGTATGCAAAAGTTACGACCCCAGGAAGTTGATGTACTAACCTACCCAAACGGGCCCACATGACTTTTGGCGCTTCATTTCTTAGGGTTAGGTTTTTGGATGTCTAGGAATTTTGGCATTCCTATTTATTTTAAAAAGGTCTTCAGAGCCTCATTGTAATCATCTTCTTTCGAATGCGAGTAGCCGTCACATCTCTTCTCAAAGATAAGCTGCCACCATTCTATCGAGTCTTTCACTCTGTATTTTAGTCTCTGTACATTTATTTCATTAATAGAAATCATGTATTACTGTATATTTGTGTTTATGGTTGCATATATGATATATTTCTGTTATATTATTGAATATCTGCGATATCTTTGTGCATTTCTTTATTATATCTCTGATCTCATTTCGTGCCGAAAATAATTCAGATCATTTACTCTCAGAATGGTCAACACTGAATGACCATACTTCTCCTTTGGTGACATGGGCCCACAATTTGTGTGCCACATGTCACCCATTATTGGCGTGGTCTTGCTCATATGGACCTTCTCATGTGGATCCAAGTGTCACCTTGATTCATGACTCTCACAGAACTTATGTGCCAAATGGGCCTTGACACTTGTCACCAATTGATTGGGCCACATGTCATTTTATTCCTCATGTCTTCCTTCTAGATCATTACTCTATAATGCTTGATAAAATGATTGAGAAAGGTACCAAAGGTATATTATATCGATGGTATATGATATTTTTCTATTTCATCTTTTGTGATTTCTATCCGATTCAAATTTCTTTACATCCATAGGGTCAACTTTGAATGACCAGGATCAATGGATATGATTTAATCTTGAAATCAACAGTTTTGACTTAATCAAGTGTTGAGATGGATGGTCCTCATTCCTCCACTCTATATCTAATGGCCTGCATGATTTCGTGACTTTGGCTTTGCACTTCGTGGCTTCAACACTTCACAACCTTTCCTTTTCTCCAGTAATCACCGAAGTGGTGAAGTTATGGAGTCCCAAGAGTTACACTATCCTTCCACTTCTAATCTAGCGGCTCACATTACTCTTGAATTCTTCCCTCGATATGATGGTTGGTGGGATTTTTGGTTTTCATGATGTAATGTCCCCAAGGCCGAGCCCTGTTGTAAATCATGTCTATGAAGTATAAAGCTTGCATTATGAATTGTAATTATCTTTTATAGGCTGGTGAGTTAAGTTTATATAAGCTGGTGGGATTATGTGTTATTAGGCCGGAGAGCCTAAGTGTTAAGGTCGGGAGCCTGCTTTTGTATATGTAATCATGCAAAATATTAATAAAAATATAAACACCACTGCGTGTAGACTGACCATGATGAATGAGTGATGGGGGACTAAGATTCCACAGAGTGGGTAAGGGATTGGGGGCTAGAAGGTTGGAAAGAGAGGCTAAGTGTTGAGCCTAGGGGCTTAAGTCCTTGGGAATAATATTTTAATATTATTCCAAAAAGCCATGTGAAATATATTTTTTATCCTATGTCCTGTGAGGGGCAACGCATGCAGCTCCAATGTGTGTTTAAATGGAACGCATGCAGCTTCAGGAAGACAAGTGTCGACCTGGGTGCATGCGGTTAAAAGCTGAAGCGTCAGTTGAGTTTGGGGTTCCTTGGCCATTTTTTCGTGGGTTGTCTGAAAACCGTGAATTCCCGTATGACCTCTGCAAGCATACCCTCACGCAGCTCTGAGAACCAGAAAACTGAGATGTCTTCCTGAAGACCAAAACATCATCCGTCTGATTCCTTATTTGTCTGTGTCTTCCCTTGACATACCTATGCATCGTTGAGAGAAATGGTCAAGAGGGGAAAGTCAACTTGTGAGTTCAAGAACCTAGTATATCCACCATTGCAGAGCTAAATCCGTACTCGATTTATCTGTAGGTTGCCACTTTCAGTTTTCCTGAGTGGGGTTGTGTTGTGGTTATCCTCACCGTGCGGGAATTGATTCGAAAGGGGATGAAGAACCGGGTTTTAAGGCCATTAGTTGAAGAGGCAGTCTGTCAGACCTAGAGAAGCTATTTCCAAGTGAAGGAGTCTACTGGGAAGTGACATTCTTCCACAGAGAGTCTAGCACCATCTACGGAGCTCTAAGACTTCCTGATCCATCCTGTTGTTGAGACCCAGAGAGGGAGGTGTAGCACTGATGGATTTTTCTTGTGAAGGTGTATACTCTCGGGTGGAACAGGCATGTGGGGAATGAGAGTCTGTGAGTAGTGGGCATAAGAAGGCATCCTGGGAATAATCCTTCCGGTTATTCTGTGCAGTTTTCCCTGTAAACTCATCCTAGCCTAGGATTCCTTACCTGGTGGAGCTTAGTCCCAGCTCGGGGGTGACCTACTATTGAGAGTGATGAGCAGTGTGGTCTAAGGCTGGGAGGTTCATGGAAGGTCTGCACGTGTTTGGTGGAATTACCATGGTTTCAAAGATAAGTATCAGCTTATGCTTAATATTATGTTTTGCATGCCTGTGATGCTTATATGTATCATGTATTTTGTTGTGCATGTGAATTATTGTTAATGCCAGGGATTATTTATGTTAGCAGTAATCTTGTGCTTACTCTGAGTTAAATGTGTTTAATTTGATTTAAATGCATGTTATTAATTAAGTATGAGAATGATGTTGTTCCGCACAGTAGCATTGCCCATCCAGTGGGTTGACAGTCGAGGATGTTACACATGACTTCACAATTTCATTCCTTTGCCTTGTCTCCAATAATCGCTGAAGTGGCAAAGTTTTGGAGTCCCAAAACTTACACTATCCTTCCACTCCTGATATAACATCTTTCATTACTCCCAAATTCTTCCCTCTATCTAACAAATGGTGGGATTTCAGGGTTTCACAAATTTGTGATTTCATGCCTCTACCTTGTCTCCAATAATCACCGAAGTGGAAAAATTACAGAGTCATGAAGCTTTCTATCTCCCGCTTGGCTTGGCTTAGAGAACCCAGAATGATTGAGACAAGGGGTCAAAGGCCAATGCAACCAACATTGTTGATGTTTATATGAGAGAAATTTCTCGATTGCATGGCATACCCAAGACAATTGTGTTTGACAAAGATCCAAAATTTACCTCAAAATTTTGGAAGGGATTACTTAATGGATTTGGAACAATTTTGAATTTTAGTACAACTTATCATCCAGAATCAAATGGGAAAAGAGAGAGGGTGAATCAAGTGATTGAAGATATGTTGAGGATGTATGTGATGGATAAACCATCAAAATGGGAAGCCTACCTACACTTGGTAGAATTTTCTTATAACAATGGGTACCAAACATCTCTAAAGATGAGCCCATTTGAGGCACTTTATGGTAGAAAGTGAAACACACCAGTAAGGTGGGATAACCCAACAGATAGAGTAGTGGTTGGGTCAGATTTTCTCAGGGAAATGGAGGAGCATGTGTTGAAAATAAAACAAAATTTAAAGGTTTCACAAGATAGGCAGAAAAGCTATGCTGATAAGGGAAGAACTCACAAGGAATTTAAAGTGGGAGACCGTGTATTTTTTAAAGTAAAATCCAACAGAAGTTCCCTGAAGTTAGGAAATTGTTCAAAGTTGGAAGCTCGCTATTGTGGGTCATTTTAAATCCTAGAGAGGATTGGTCCAGTAGCTTATATGATTGCATTTCCTGTATATATGTCTGTTCATAATGTATTCCATGTATCGTTGCTCAAGAAATATATACCTGATGCTAATCATGTTATTGATTGGAATGTGATTCAGGTGGAGAAAGAAGGCACTTTCCAATTGCATCTGGTATGCATTCTGGACTGGAAAATCAAACAGCTCCAAAATTGATCCATAGGTCTTGTAAAGGTCCAATGGACCTGGTATGGTCCCGAGTACACTACTTGGGAGCATGAGGATGAAATGCGGGAAGAATACCCGCATCTTTTTGAGGATTTTTGGAAATTTTGTTTTATATGTGTACATAATTCACTGAGGACAGTGCATACATAAGGGGAAGGGATTGTAATATCCCTAGGCAGAACCCAATTCTAGATTTAAATGCAAATGTACTCAAGATAGCGAGTTGTTTGATATCATTTTGTATGCACCTTTCATGGCATAGTGTGCGCATGTGTTACGCAGCAAAATGAGGAAGTGTGCACACTCTAGGATACCGTGCGAAATAACTTAAGTGTGCGTGATTTTGAGGCCAGGGAGCCCTTGTGTATATGCTGTGTTTTATAGGCGGGTGAGCCATTTTTGTGATTATTAGGCCAATGCGCCTACTTTTTTATATGTCTCAACATTAATATAAAATACATCGTTGCACACACACCGACCATGATAAAAGAGTATGGGGGACTAAAGTCCACTAGTTAGGGAAAGGGTGGGGGCTAAAAGTTAAGGAAAAGGGGCTAAGCTAGGGAGATTAAGCCAAAAAGGAATATTATATTAATATTTATTAAAGTATAAAGTATGGATAATTATTTTATCCTAAGTTCTAAAGATGGGGACAAGTGGGCCAAAGTAGCTCCCAACATGAAAAGTGTCAAGTTGGGGACATGCATACATATTGTTTGGACTTAGTTCATTTCCCATCATTCTTTCCATCATTCCTTCCATCATTCAGTCATCCAAAAAAACATCCATGAGCATTCACACACTCATTAAGTCATCCTTTGTACTTTGATGTCACTGTACCTAAACCTGTATCCATAGCCATACTTGTTTGTGTAGCTGGATATCTTGGGATCTGGACTCTGAGACTTGTGTAGCTACAGGGCTCTGAGACTTCCTGTCTAGCCTGTTGCTGAAGCCCAGAAAGGAAGTGGAGTAGTCGAAGGACTGTTGAGGAGAGAAGGGGCACACTTCCTGGGGTGGTACATACATGTGGGGAATGAGGGAATGTAGGGTGTTAGTTTGATTTGGCACCTGTGACAAAGTCTTCCTTGTTTTCCATGATCCATTAGCCTGGTTAGGAACCCTTTACCTGGGTGGCTTTTAGTCCTAGCTCGGGGGTGAACCACTGCTAAGAGTGATGAGAAATGTGTTCTAAGGTTGGGATGATTGTGGAAGGTCTGCACGCAGTTGGTGATATTCCTACCAAGATAAGTGTCAACTGTGTGATAATTTTACATGATGCATTATTATTTACGTGTTTATTTTTGTGGGTTTATCCTATGTGTGGTCATAATTGTCTTTATAGTTATGGGTATTTCCTGTAGATGTTGCATGTATGTCTTTACTATTATTTCAGTATCAATCTGTGCAATTACAGAATCCATTTGTCTGTTTACATTTTATATATAAAGTTCTGCAATAGTTCTGTGTGTATATGTTTTAATTGCATGTAGTTCGAAAAATTTATGTGGCATATATCAGTTGGATGTTGGGTATGTTATAGTATGTTCCACTGAGAGAACAAAATCGTTCCTCTCATGTAGCATTCCTTGGCATGGGTGATTGGGGATGTTACAATATGGCTGGCGATCTATGAGCTCAATCTGATGGCTCTGGTTATACCTGAAATTTCTCAACTAGATCCGACGACTCTTTCCTATCTGGATCTTGATCTAACGGTCATGATTCCATGATCCTTTACAAAGGATCTATGTCTGCATTGTGCTATGAATTATATGCAATTTCTGCAATGCTATTTCTCATGATCATTTCTTCAGACTTCCTCTATATTCAACAAAATTTAAATTTTGTGTTGTCATGACTTATAGTTTATCCTTTGATAACATTCATCAAGAATATCCTTGTTATTTCTTGTCTGTCCATGTTTGATTCATGTTTCCGTCAATGACAACACGCAATCCATAATTCCAACAATATCCCCTGTATCTATAAAAAAATGGTTTTGTACCTTTGCTTCCCCTATCATTGATCTCATCTACAAATTGGGGAATTGAATTTGTTTTTACTGATACCAAATTCGATTTACTGCTTCTCTCTGTTGGGTATGTGTTATATTATTTGCATGTGTGTGTGTGTGGGTGCATCAGATACGACAACTGCATCTGATGATCCCTCCACCTAGATACGACAACTACGTCTGATGATCCCTCCACCTAGATTTGAGCGGTTTTTTGCTATTTTTAGCGGATTTTGCTATTTTTAGCAGATTTGTAAATTAATCCCGGATTAAGGGATTAGGGTTTTGGTATCTACGGAATACCTAAAAAAATTGTATATATTGTATGGTGAATGGTGAAATTCGATATAATGAAAATAAGAAAGGTTTTTTCAGTTGAGGGTTTCCGGTATAAAATCTTTGTGTACTCTGTGTATGAGCCATTGATTAATTTATGTATTTCTTAAGAATCTATATGCATTGCTTTACTTCGCAAGTTTAAAACTTACACTCTCCCCCTTTGAAATCAATGACAAAGAGTGAAACTCTAATTGCTTCTCAACCCCTGTGAATTTTCCAGCTATTATCTCAGTCTCTTGGGATTTTGTGTTCAAATAGGTAGTCTTCTTTTATACCAACTTTTGTAGTGATCAATACTTTTAAACCTAATCCAATGGTTTCCTCATTTGATGACCAAATTAAATACTCCCCATGAGTTTTTACTGTTTCATAGGGTTTTGTTGTATTCCCCTTTTGTCATAAAGGAAAATGGTTTGAATCTTAGTGATCTTCTTGATCTACCTCTTTATTCTTCTTGATATTCTGATCTTTCATGGGAATACCAATCGATCATTTATAATGATACCAATTGATCATTACTAATTGATCGGTATCAATTGATTTAATTTCCATTCTACAACCAATTGTTAAGGTGTGTTACTGATTGTATTTCACTAATACCAAGAGATATTATTTCTCTTTGTCATTAATAAATTTTCCCTTTTCATGCTCTGTCTTTATATATTTTGAATTCCTCTGCTGCTTTCAAATTATTTAGTTGATGTTATTTTTCATTCCTCATCAAGAGACCCTTTTTTTTATGAATTCTTCAAGAAGTGTTTTGGACCCTTTTATGCATCTAGGAGAGGCATGGTAGGAAGATAAACACTTTTCGTTCTCTTGGAGCTTTGTCTTTTCTGAATCTTTATAGCTTTGTTTTGATTTATTTCTCCAAATATTTCCATGAGGCACTCTGCTTGTTGGACCTTTCCTTTCTAAATTTGTCCTTTGATATTTGTCATCTCCTCTTTTCTTCCAAAATTCATTATATTTTCTTCCTAAATTGTATGGATTATACCTCATGGGTTGGCTTCTTTATTTCCTAGAGTCTTGGGATTTGTGACCAAACCTATCACAGTTGTAGCATCTCATTGTATGAAAAAAAATTGTTGTGTGCCCAACATAATTGCATCTCCAACATCTCATTAAGTTATTGGACCTTCCTGAATTTTTCTTTTCAAGACTCTTGCATTCCAATTCTTTATGACAAAAGTTATGACATGAAAATAAATAACCATTGAAGGTGTTTCCATACTCGAGTCTGTTTTGATATGAGAAGTCTACCTTTTGATAGTCTTCTTGGTTTTGACTTTTATATCTTCCTTTCTTAACATAGTTCTGAGCTTGTATTTGGCCCATGAATATGATTTTTCCCTTTGAGGAGGATGAGCCTTCCTCATGTTTGTGAATGGGAGCCCAATTGCCACCTTCTTCTTTATTATTGAACCCAAGAACAATTTTGTCATTGGTTGGTATTTGATTGTTCCATATCCTATCCAATATAGTTGAGTTGTTCTAGAATTTGACAGTTGCATTTTCCTTTTCATTCTTAATTTTGAGGTTGATAACTTCTAATTCCAACATGTGACATAATTCTTCCTTTTTAGTCAACTGGATCTTCAGGGATTATTTAATTGCCCTAGCTTCCTTAGAATGATGACCATTTCTTTTATTTCTTCTAATACTTCTGTGCATTTATTTGGATTTTCATATGTATTCAACTCTTTCACTTCTTTTTTTAGACCAACAAATTCAGTCTTCAATATTTTGATCTCTTGTTCTTTGTCTTCTAGTTGAATATGTTGTTCATGCTCTTCATGGTTATTTATTTCAGATTGATCTAACTGTTGTTGTAGTAACATATCTTTCTTTTGAAGTTTATCCAACTCTTCTAGAGTGCACATAACTTTATATTCAATATTTTCAAGAGCCTCCCTATGAACTTTAATATATAAACCATTTGTTGGTTCCATACAAATATCTTCTAATGCAACTATACCATCAGGCTTAAGATTTAGTATTTTTTATAGTGATTACTGAGGTATGCATCAATTCCTTGATGGAGTTGTCTTCTTCATTGATGACTGAAGATCGCACCAATTCCTTGATGGAGATGCCTTCTTTATTGATGACTGGAAATTACATCAATTCCTTTATGGAGTTTCCTTCTCTATTGATGACTGGGGATTGCATCAATTCCTTGATGGATTTGTATTCTTTATTGATGACTGGGGATTGCATGAATTCCTTGATGGATTTGTCTTTTTTATTGATGACTAGGGATTGCATCAATTCATTGATGGATTTGTATTATTTATTGATGATTGGGGATTGCATGAATTCCTTGATGGAGTTGTTTTCTTTTGTGTTATGTACTTTAATCTGATAGGAATTCTCCAGCTGGAGCCATAATAATTTACCAAAGGTGCAGTGTCCCATATTTTATTTGAATTGGTTTGATAGTCCATTCTAGATTGATTTTAATGTCATTGAATTGTTTCTCTTTGCTTCTTTTGCAGTTTTGGATTTGTTCTTTGAGGTAGTTAAGTAACAAGGCTTACATACTACTGAGTCCCAAACTCCAGATACTATTGACTTCAGATACCTTTTCATTCTTTCCCTCCATGAAGAGTAGTCTGTTCTCTCAAATAAGGGAGCTTCATTTGTGGAGAGAGTCGCTTGTCCACCCATTTGTGTGTTTAGAAGGATCTTCCTTCGAGTGATTAGAATGTTTTTCTTGAAGAAATGTTTTTCTCTAATACCATTTGTTGAAACACACACTGACATTGAGAGGGGTGGGGGTGTGAATCAATGTCTTAAACTTTTGGACAATTCTCATACTTTCTTAGATTACTTAGGTTAACTGAATAACATATATGTATTTCAATTACTTTTTCATAAATATATATGACAATTATAATAACAAAAACTATATAAAGAAGAATAAATATCAAATATTTAATAAACTTGAATAAGTACATATGATACCAACCGTCAAACTATTCAACACCATTTGAATAAGAGAGATCCAACTCTCAGATACAAGAACTAGCTTGTAGTTCTCATATCCAACTGAGAAGTGAGGAATCCAACCCTCACAACAAGACCCAACTTGTAAACAGGCACCAACCTGATAAAGAATGAACCTTCATTCAATCCATTGTAGTTATATTTTACCCATCGAGATCCTTTCTTTCCACCACAATTTATGGTTTATATAGTACTTCAATAGGTATGAATTTGAACCATTGTGTATTTATGGTTTATATTTTATCAAACAATTGAGAAAGTTCCTAAAGGGATCTTAGATTGAAGGTCTGCATGATTTCTTTATTTCGGCCTTCGATATTTCTAGCCGAATCAAATTTATTTACGTCAAGAGGGTCAACGCTAAATGATCGCGATCAATGACTACGATTTAATCTTGAAATTGACGGTCATGACTTAATCAAGTGTTGAGATGGATGGTCCTCATTCCTTGGCTCCAGATCTGACAGACTGTGTGATTTCACGACTTCGACTTTCCACTTTGTGACTTCAACATTTTGTGGCTTTGACACTTCACATCTTTGACTAGTCTCCAATGATCGTCGAAGTAGCGAAGTTGTGGAGTCCTGAAACTTACACTATCCTTCCACTCCTAATATAATGGCTCACATTACTCCCAAATTATTCCCTCGATTTGACGATTGGTAGGATTTCGGGGTTTCGTGACTTCGTAAATTCATGCCTCTGCCTTGTCTCTAATAATCATCAAAGTGGCGAAGTTATGAAGTACAAAAACTTACTCTATCCTTTGATTCCTGATCTAATGGCTCACATTACTCCTGAATTCTTCCCTCAATCTAAGGGTTGACAAGATTTTTGGGTTTCACAACTTTCCGATTTCATACCTCTATCTTGTCTCCAATAATCACCAAAGTGGCAAAGTTACAAAGTCCTAAAGCTTTCTATCTCTTTCTTGGCTTCGAAAAGCCTAATGATCTATCAATTTGATATGATGGCTCTAGTTTTACCCAAAATTTCTCAACTATATCTAACGACTCTTTCCTATATGGCTCCCAATCTAATGGTCATGATTCCATGATCCTTTACAAAGGATCTATGTCTAGATTGTTCTTTTGCTTCTGTGTGATTTATGCAATTCTATTTCTCATGAGCTTTTCTTCAGAATTCCTTTCTATTCAACATAATTTAAATTGTGTGTTTTCGTGACTTATCGTTTATCCTTCGATACCACTCATTAAGCATATCCTTGTTATTTCTTGTATGTCCATGTTTGATTCATGTCGCCATCAATGACACCACACAATCAATAATGCCAACAGAGGGGTTCACTCTGTTCACTCCTAGATTCACTTTGCTCATTCATTATCACTCATTCATTCATGATATTGGTTGGGAGGGGAGAAAAAGAAAAAAAAAATGCTAGAGGTAGGTAGCCATGGTTGTTGGCTTTAGTGACCCTTGATATATTCTAGACATGAATTAATGTCTGTATTCCTGATATGCATTGGCAGGTGCTAACATTTGTTCACAGTTGTGAATCCTGAGAGTCCCAGCATGGATATTCTTGACCAGATGCACTTGAGCCCTAGAAGGAGGTGGATAGCTTGAGGGACTGTGTGGCAGAGAAGGGGGTCCATTCTCTTGGGTTGTGCATGCTGGAAAGAAGAGAAATGGTGTACTTTGGATTATTGTCTGTTGAGAAACTTGTGAGAGCTTAAGTGCTGACTGGATTGGGAATATGAGTGACACCCTGGAACCATCCTTGTGGATTCATAGCCCTGGATTGAGGGTGACCTGCTATTGAGAATTGGAACAACAACGACTATGGTTGGGTGGAACGTCCTTGGTTTGCAGCCAATTGGTGATTGGTTTTAATAAAGATAAGTGTTCTTTGTTATGTGTTTCTCTACTTGTATATTTATTTCCATTGTGTATTAATTATTATCTTTGAAATTCACATTTATATTATACATGCTTGATGGTTATTGATGTGCATGACATATTGTTCATTTCTTTTAATATGTAGCATGAATATTAATTATCGCATGTGAGTTTTTCATGCTTCTTTATTAAATATTTTTTATCAAAATTTTGAAATCATTTTTGAAGTGCATTTTGAAGTAGTGTGACCAACCTATGGGTGGTTGGGTACATTACATATTGGTATCAGAGAAATAAGTTTACAACACCGAGCCTTTAAGGGTCTGCTAGGTTTAAAATCTGTCTTTCACCCCTATAAATTGGATCCAATTTGATTCTCCATGCCCCGACCTTCCAACAATTTCATCCATCACGACCAGAGCAACAAAAGTGACAGTTATGCCCAAAAATAAAACCATTTCTCATCAACTATCGATCTGAACTCTAAGTGGGTTTTCCACCGTTGATCTGCAATGGGCGTTATTTCTCTATCCCACGTGCATGTGAAATGATTGACGAAATGGTTTATTAACTAAGGGGAACCTTACATCACTTTTGTGCAATGAAGAGACTTAAATAATCCTACACTAGGAACAAACTTTTATGTCATGGGGTCCACCATATCGAAGATCGAGAAATCAGATTGTTAAGTTGGAGAAAACCCCATGTTTTGGGGTTGAGACAATATGGAATGTCGATTCATTGTGGTGAGATCATCTTGGTCATTGGTCAAAGGATGAGGTCATTGGAGTGTACCAAAACTAGGTTGCAATGAGACTCCGATGGGAGAAGCTCTGAAGCAATAAGGATCGTTGATCTGTCGGGGTGTATACTAGAACGATTTGGACCATTCGATGCAGTGGGATTGTTTGAGTCTGATGGTCGGAGTAGCCTCGGATGCCCAAGGTGGAGGCACTCTTATGGGTAGACTCCGAGAAGCAATATGGATCGTATATTGGCGAATAACCAAGAATTAATCTCAGTCGTTCATCAGAGGAGGGTTTTCGGAGGCCAGGAGAGAGGATGTGAGAAATGAATCCAACAACAAGGGACTCTAAGAAGATATTTGAGTCGTATATTGGTGGGAGGGAAGGATGCGATCTCATCCATAGATCTATGTATGTCCCACCTGAATACCTAGTGCGAAAAGGAGAAAGAAGGGGTTAACCTCTTTGTAAGTATAGACAACGAAGTAATTAGAGCCTTTGATCTCTGACTCTAAGGGCCATCATATCCATCGGAGTATGCATGATCGAAGTATTTTTTTTGGAGTGGAATATGAATCCGATGGAGAAGAACTCTTACTATGATGAAAGGCTCCTAGTGGATCCGAGTCATCGATTTTGGTGGCTTTATAGGACAAGAAGATCAATAATTAGGATTAATCTGATTTTGAGATCGACGATGCATATTGTCTCATAGGAAAGGAAAATTAGATTAAGTTAGATTTGGATGCAAAATTATGGGTTTTTCCATAGAGAGGATATCTACGAAAGTTCTAGAGAGAGCCATCGTCCATTTCTTCTTAGATTTGTCAGAAATTGCAAAATTGTGATTTTTAAAGATCTGGGTCCAGATCATTAGTAGAAGTTCAAATTAAGCCGAAAATAATGGAGAGAGTCTAGAAGTCATACACGAAAATAACCCACAAAGAAATTGAATAAATCCTAAGGGAATTGGAACGGGGAAGCTGAAATAGGTCAAAACCCACTATTTCGGGCCACATTTTTGGGATTTTTGATATTTTTGGAGGAAAAGTGACCCCAAATCACAAAACTGGAAACTTTTATTTACTAAATTTTTTATGAAATAATTAATAAAAACAACTTTGGTTATCAAAATTTTCCTAAAAGTGCACAGATTGAGAGATAGCTAGTTTTGCCAAAAAATCCAAGTCTGGAAAAAAGGTGTGAAAAAGGGAAAAATTGTCATTTCCAGATTGCTGCAATTTTTGGCTGGAGCATCAGATTGAAAATGTGAGAGTTGTTATAAACTAATTGAAATTATTTTTATCTATTAATAATACAAAAGTTTCTCTATTTCCTGACATATTTTCTTCTACAATTGACTGAAGTGGGCATTTCAATAAAATTACACCATTGGAGAAATGCACAAATGGGGTGAAAGTGGTTTATTCAGGAAGTCATAACTTTGAACTCAGAGATTGGATTGGGGCATGAGTATAGTCGTTGGAAATATGATTCAGATGAGAATAACATAAAATTATTATAATTTGGACAATTGTGATATAAACCTTCATAAATTGAGAAGAAAAATGACCTGTAACATTAATTAACAAATTTTTATGATATGCATATTTCTAACAAAAAATGGTTACTTGCACATTTTGCAGAATTAGGGGGTATAAACATATCATCTAAAGATAAAAATTCATATTCAATAAATGGAGGAAGGAGAGATATCTTCCAGTCATGATAAATAAGTTAAAGGACAAAATATCAATGTTGGTAATGCAGAGACAAAATCCAATGGGCACAAGGGAAAATGAGAGCTAGAAACCTTAAAGAGACTGTAAGAAGCTTGAGAATAGAAGTGTAGAGTTATAAATTAGATAATGAGAGGATTATGAGAGAAAAAAATCATATAAATTATCAGGTGATGGAAATCCTAAATCGGTTGCAGAGGCAAGCAAGCAACAAGTCAGAATCAAGATGTGAGGAAGAAGGAATATATCATGAAAGAAGAGATAACTATAAAAGAGTTGGTTATTCAATAAGTGATAGTATAATTCATTGACATCACTCACCTCCTTACTCAACAAATATATTTTATGCATCTGAATATTCCATAAGTAGTTCATAAATGTCACATGTTAGGCACCAAAGAAGAAGACATGAATTGGATAGTTTGCATGGAGAGTTACAGAAGCTTAAGCCACCATACTTTGATGGTGAAAGAGAAAGGGATGATGATGTTGAGGCCTGGTTTCTTGGAATCAAGAATTATTTTCATTTTCATAATTACTCATCTAACCTAGAAGCCATAATTGCCACCTACCATTTTCATGGAAAACTTTCTATGTGGTGGGATCAACTTAAACAAGTTGAGCACATAAATGAGAGAAGGGTCACTTGGAATAAATTCAAGAGATATTTTAAGGAGTACCTTTAGGAGAACTTCTATGAGAAGAAAATTCAATATTTCTTTGAACTTAAGATGGGAAGCATGACCATGGCAGAGTATGGAAATAATTTCTTGGGACTGCTAAAGTATGTGAGGTTTATAAAGGATGAGAAGGTGAAAATACATAGGTTTTTGAATGGAATACCTTCATTTAATAAATATAATATTTAATATGATGAGCCCAAGACTTTGAATGAGACCATCAAGAAGGCTAAGTACCTATATGAGAAATGAAAGGACAAAGAGTATTTGTAGAAATATTGGAAGGATAAGAAGAAAGAGAAGATTGATTAGAGAAAGAAAGGATTCAAACTTCCTTTCAACATAAATAGAACAAATAAAAATCAGCAATACCACCCTGCTAACGATGAATCCAAGAGAGAAGACTCCTTGGGAAAAATGGGAAGGCCACAATGTTGGCATATTTCTTACGTACAAAAGGAAGATTATTTTTTTGTCATTGATGGCAAGCTCATCTCGACGATGACGAACAAGAGAAAGTGGCAAGACCAGCAGTGCAGCGATGATGGCATGGAAAGATCAGAAGTGTAAGATGAGGAGGAGGAGTAACAGTGATCGTTGGATCACCCATCCTGAATTCCTGATGGCCTTCAAATCTGAATTAAGATAGGAGGAGCACGCAGAAGAGGAGAACAGATATTAGGCATCAGATCTGAGTGTGAAGACCAACTATCATTTGATCCAGAAGAAGGATCACAATATTTAAGTACAAGATGAAGTAGGCTTACAAAGTCCCGAAATCAGGAGGACCGTTGATCTAAGAACGACACATGGCGAAAGATCAAGGCACAACAAAGGCTTTGTTTTGGTATTTCACAGATCCGGAAATCCAAAAGGAAGAGGTGCTCTAACCCCTCAAACTTACGATATGAGAAATCGCGATAAGAAATCCTGATCATTGGATGAAAACTACACGTGGTGAGAGGTCATATTTTCATTGAATGGAAATTTAAAGGAAGGAGGAGCTCTATCCTTTGAAATCATGAAATGTGAAATCGCAATTCAACCTGAGTCGTTGATCAAGGGAGAGCATGGACTGTTGATCTGGCTCCATTTCAAAGTTTCAAATATCGGGAGTTGGAGGAGTCAAGGAGACTCACAGCAAAATTGTGGAGCGCCTTTTGGCACAGCCTATGGTTACCACCGGTGGTCACGTGAGGGGAAGAAGCTAGCAATGCTAAGATATATTTCGTAGTTTCGGTGATCGCAACATGGAGAGTCGAGATGCCTCATCATAGGATTCCCAAAATCGTGAGTCGCGGAAGCGCTTTATGCATAAGTGCTTGGTCACAGACGTGGGCACGTGAAGGAAGGATCTTGCAAGCTGCAAGACTCTATTTCATGATCAGGAGTTGGAAGAGTCAGAGTGACTCGCAACAAAAATCATGAAATGCGAAATTGCATAGCGCCTGTTGGTGTAGCCGGTGGTCATCGTCGGTGGTCACGAAAAGGGAAGGTACTAATTGCTAAGCCCTATTTTCAGAGATCGCGACATGGAAAGTCGAGAAGCCCCACCACAAGATATTTGAAATGTGAAATCACTTTTTGATTATCATGTGGTCATAGTCAGTGGGCACATGGGATAAACGTGAGACCCTGGGGATTTAATCCAACGGTACTGGTTATTTCGAATCTGATCGAAGGGATACTTTTTCTCTTCACGATTAATTGTTTGGTTACGATTCAGTTAGTTGAACTAAATGATGGTTCTTGGACAATTGGCGATTCAGTTGCGAAGGCATTTTTCCCTAGGAGATTTGAGGTGTAACTGAAGAGGTTGGAGTGCATAAAAGAGATATGTAGTGACTGTGTGGGGTTTGCTGTTCTGGCTGAAAAATGAAGTAAACTGGGAGAAAATAAAATCACAGAATGCACAGTGTGAGATTAAACTTAGAAATGATAAACAAAATATGAACAGAGCAGAAGGATAATGAAGTAGAGAAGAATTGTATAACATAAGAGAAGTGGTAAGAATTGATATATCTGTACTGATGGTTATTCATTCATTTATTTATAATCAAGGAGGTTGGGTGGTGCTAGGGAGGACCGTGGTTGTTTGATATTCAAGTTATTGCTTGAATATTGGAAGTTGTATCTTCCATCTAGTTGTGGCTAGAAAACCAAGGTGGCAGGGTGGTGCTCGGGAAAACACATATTTTTTTGTATGCTATTTGGTGCTTGTATAAGTGGAAGTACGTTCTTCCATCCAGTCGGTGTTGGAACACTCAAGGAGTTGGTGCTTCCTTCTAGTGGGTGCTAGAAAAACCAGAGAGTTGGTTCTCTCAACAATTTGGAGCTTGTAAAACAAAGGTAGTAACCTCACATTGAGTTGGTGCTCAAAGATAGATGATGTACAAAACTTAAAAGACTTCCTATCATTCGAAGAAGAAGAGGTTTTTTCCCTTTATGGGCTTCCTCGTGAAAATATGTCTCTGTGTATATCTTATGTGTGACTGATGTTCATTATTTATGTTGTTCATATCTTGTATAATATTGATGGTCACTTGAAAGAGACTAAAAACGTATTTGAATAAGTCATAAATTGTTTAAGCACAGTAACAATTGATTCACCCCCCCTCTCACTTGTCTTAGTAATTTTAACAATTGGTATCAAATCTGATTCCTTTATTTAAAGGTAGATCTATAAGCTTAAACATGACAAGTCATGAAGGGACTTCAGCCAATAAGCCTCCTCTCTTTGATAGAACAAACTTTGCCTTATGGAAGATTAGAATGAGAACATACTTAATGGCCTTAGGTGTTGATGTTTGGGATGTAGTAGAGACTAGATACATAAAGCCTGTTGTGCTAGCTTCCAAGGATGATAAGTTAGAATTTATCTTTAATGTTAAGGGAATGAATGTTATCTTGAATGGACTTGTGGAAGCTGAGTTTGTAAAGGTGATGCATCTTCAAACTGCCAAAGAAATGTGAGATAAACTTATTAACAATTATGAAGGAAATGAGAAAGTAAAAGATGCAAAACTTCAAACATATAGATTGAAATTTGAACAAATAAAGATGAATGAAGATGAAACAGTCAGCAAGTATTTTTTAAGAGTTGAAGAGCTTGTGAATTCCATGAAGGGTCTTGGTAAGAAAATTGAAGAATCTTTTTTAGTTCAGAAGATTTTAAGATCTCTACTTGATAAATTTAATCCAAAAGTCTCTGCAATAGAAGAACTAAATGATCTTAAAACTCTGTCCATTGATCAATTCCTAGGAACTCTAACTGCATATGAAATGAGAATTATCAAATATAGATCCATTACTAGAGAAACATCTTTTAAAGCATACAAGAATATTGAATCAGAATTAGATGATATTGAGGAAAAAATTGTGAGAAGGTTAAAGAAAGGATCAAGAAAATATCAAGGCAAGCTCCCTTTAAAATGTTTTAACTATGGTAAGATAGGTCACTTTGCATCTAAGTGTCCTCGCCGGAAAAAGGATCGGAACTCTGATGATGAAAAGAAATACAAAATTAAGAAATATAGTAGAAAGAAAAGTTTGTGTGCAAACAATGATGACTCCTCAGAAGACATAGATAGTGATTCATCCTGTGATGACAAGGTGAATGCTTTTATGCTTATGGCTATGGGAGATATTGATGATGAACATTTAGGAGATGAAATGGATGATGAAGAAGTTGTGGTGGATATGGAAGGTGAATTAATCAGTGCTTTGGAAGAAATTGACAGACTTAGATGTAAGAAGAGAAAACAAAAATGATTGTTGATGCATTTTAAAATGAATGATAAAAAACCTGATGAAGACTTTTCTCTACTAAAAGTGGAGTTAGAAGAGTCAAATAAAATAGAATACATTCTGAAACAACAATTATCAGAGAAGAAAGTGAGGTGTGAAGCCTTAGAAGAAGAGATAGTAAAAAACAGAAAAGAAATGGAGAAGTTTAGGGCATTGTATCACTAAAATCTGTCAAGTATTAAAGCCTCAGAAGAATTAACTTCCATTCTAAATAAGCAAAGGAATCCAAAGTTGAAAGATGGATTGGGCTATGAAGAATGATCAAGTAGTGATCATCCAAGTAATACAGAACCCATCAAGTTTTTCAAATCTACAATCATTGACAACAACCACTCTGCAGAAACAAAGAAAGAAAATCATCCACCAAGAAGGAATGAAAGAAAAAGTACCAGAACCGAATCTATCGATCAGAGAAACTATCAACATGGAAGAAATTGAACCACTCAAAGAAGACAATCTTTTTCCAGGTACAAAGGATTTTTCTATGGATATTGTTTTTTCTGTTCTAACTTTGGTCACAAAGATATACCTTGTTCTTTAATATTTAGATATGAGCAATCAAGTTGTTCAAGGATTAATTATCTGCCACCACAAAGATTGAGACAACCAAGCAACAAACAATCACAAACTATAAATCATGTGATGATTGGGGGAAGGACGCAGGTAAAACTTAACAATAGTTATGAGCATAACAATCGTTATGATCTATTATTAAGTGAACTAGAATGTTACAACTGCCATAATTATGGACATAAAGCTCCAGACTGTCGCTTAAGGAACTATAAGCCAGATCTGAATCATGATGCTAAAAATTTCAAGGTTTGGAAGAAGAAAGAAGATGACCAGTGTGGATTAGTGTTATCAACCCAAAGAAAAAAGAATCCTTGGTATATTGACAGTGGATGTTCCAAACATATGACTGGAGACAAAAGTGATTTTCTAAATCTAAGTGAAAACAAATCAGGGAATGTAACTTTTGGAAATGATGCACCAGGAAAAATAAAAGGTAAAGGAATGGTAAGCCTGAGTAATGGCAAAGGAAAAGCTCAAGATGTGTTGTTTTTAGATGGTATGAAACATAATCTACTATGTGTCATTCAAGTTTGTGACAAAGGGTGTGAAGTTGTTTTTACTTCTAAAGATTGTAAAATAAAGTCTTTGAATTCAAGAAAACTGGTTGCAAAAGGGATAAGAACAAAAAACAATGTCTATGTGTTAAAAGAAGAAAAAGAAGAATGCCACTTAAGCAAATATGATGAAAGTTGGCTATGACATAGGATACTTGGACACCTAAATTTTGATCATATGATCAAGCTTAGAAATAATGGGGCAGGAAATGATCTTCCAAAGATATCAAAACCATATGAATTTGTTTGTAAAGCTTGCTAGATAGGAAAGCTTACTCGCACTTAGTTCAAATCTAAAAAAAAAATTCAACAGAAAAACCTCTCCAGTTAGTACATATGGATTTATGTGGACCATCAAGAAAATAATGTACAGGAAAAGAAAAATATTTTATGTTGATTATTGATTATTATTCTATACTAACATGGGTTTCTTTTTTGAAGGAAAAGTCTAAAGCATTTGAAAAATTAAAAGTGTTTAAGGATCTGACTGAGAATCAAACAGGAAAACGATTGAAGGCAGTAAGGTCTGATAGAGGAGGAGAGTTTAGTTCATGGAACTTCAAAGAGTTCTATGATAAACATGGAATCAAATGAGAATACACTATTCCAAGAACACCACAACAAAATGGATTAGTTGAGAGGAAGAATAGATCAGTTCAGCAGATGGCAAGATTAATGATGAATGAAAGGAATATTTCTCAGACGTATTGGGTGGAAGCAATCGATACAATTGTTCATATTCTTAAAAAATCTCATCTCAGGCCACACAATGACAAGACTCCTTATGAACTATGGTTTGGAAGACCTTCTTCAATCAATCATTTTAAAGTCTTTGGGAGTAAATGTTATATCAAGAATAATGATGAAAATATTGGCAAATATGATGATAGGGTTGATGAAGGTATCTTCTTAGGTTATTATACACACAGTAAAGGGTACAGATGATACAATAAGAGGCTGCATAAATTGGTTGATTGTATCGACATAAAGTTGATGAAGAAATCCCAGTACGAAATGTAAGCAGTGTTGAACCAAGCACAAAAGATATAGTTGAAGATGAAGAGGAACAGGTCCAAGAATCAGAAAGAGCGGAATCTAAGTCAGATGAAGATATGAATACTCAGGCTGACACAAATCAGCAGAAAGAAACAAAACCACCTCTCAGAATTGTTAGAAAGAATCATCCTAAAAATCAAGTAATTGGAGATATAAACAAAGGAGTTCAGACAAGAAGGAAATTAGTTAAAGACACAGAACAATCTCAGATTGCTTTTCTATCTATGATTGAACCTAAAAAGTTTGATGAAGCCAGCAACCATGATGATTGGATTAGAGCTATGAATGAAGAGCTTGATCAGATTGAAAAGAACAATACTTGGGAGCTTGTTCCTAGACCTGAAGATAAGAATGTAATAGGTTCCAAATGGGTGTTCAAGAATAAAATG
>ML793417.1:320206-333113 GCA_009831015.1 Picea engelmannii
ACTCCTTGCCCGTATAAGAGCGCTATGCCTCCTGAGCTTATTCTCCTCGAATCCTTAAAGGGTTTTATCCTTCTTATCTCCGTTGTTGCCATCAATGACAACAACCATCTATACATTTGTTGCTTGTTCAATATTTGCCAACAGTATGCATTAGTTAGATTTGAAGAGAAAAATTTTAGATGTTGCAGTTAAAGATCAGCATTACCTACAGGGATAAGAAATATTACAACAAGAAAATGTACAACAAAAAATTAAAGAGTATGAAATGAAGGAATATGGATTACTTCTGCATAAAAATAGAATTTGTGTTCCTAGTTCTGGAGAACTTAGGAATTTGGTATTAAAATAAATGCATAGTGTTTCGTATGACGAACATCCTATTTATTAGAAAACAATAGCAATCGTATGAAAAAAATTATTTTGTCCAGGAATGAAGAAAGATGTTGTTGATTACATTTCCAGATGTATGGAATGTTAGAGAGTGAAGGCTGAGCATAGAAACCCAATGGGTTTGTTACAAACATTACCAATTCCATAGAAGAAATGGGAGTGGTAACCATTGATTTTATAACTAAATTTCCCAAGAAAACAAGGAAACATGAATCAATAATGGTAGTGGTTGATAAATTGACAATGGATGCTCCTTTTGTTCTTGTAAAACTTACTTATTCAACAACTAATATTGCATGGGGTTCTTGGGGTAAGTCCATGTGGTTCTTGATTTCATGTAAATATATAAACACCTCTTGTGGGTTGTTGAGGGGTTCACTCTTTTGACTCCTACATTCACTTTGCTAATTCATTATCACTCATTCATTCATGATATTGGGTGGAAGGGGTTGGGGGGGGAGAAAAAGAAAAACGAATTGTTGGAGGTAGACAAGCATGGTTGTTGGATGTAATGACCACTGATATATTCCAACCATGAATTAGTGTCTATATTCTCGAGACACATTGGAAGGTGCTAAATGATTCTCACAGTTGTAAATCATTGGTCTGCAGTCAATTAGTGATTAGTTTTCATAAATATAAGTGCTCTTTGTTATGTGTTTCTCTACTTGTATATTTATTTCCATTGTGTATTAATTATTGTTTTTGAAATTTATATTTATATTATACATGCTTGTTGGTTATTTCTATGCATGACATATTGTTCATTTCTTTTATGTTGTAGCATGAATGTTGAATATTTCATGTGAGTCTTTCATGCTTCTTTATTAAATAATTGTTATCATAATTTTGAAATGAGCTTTGAAGTGAGTTTTGAAGTAGCATGACCAACTTGTGGGTGGTTGGGAATGTTACAATAAACTACCCAAATAATGATATATATTACATATTTAAATGTATTTACATAGATTACACTGTATATAAATAAATGCTATTTTGTAACTCTAGGATGCTTGGGAGGTTTCTACAAGCCCTTCTCTTGAGATGAAGAAAAATCAATAGAGTCTCTCCTTGTAGATTTTTTTTATTTTTCTAGAGATACAACAGACACATGTTTTAATTGTTTCTTCGGTATTTAAATTTATTTGCATATTTTTTTAATGTGTCTTGCAATTTCCTTTGATCTTCTACTTGATTTTTCAACATTTCCACATTCTTCTTATACGTCTTCAACTATTCATATTTATTCCTTTCAAGTTCTTCCTTTTTTGTTTTTAGTTGGGATTGCACTTTAGCCAATTGACCCCTGCGTTTTTCGAATTTGATCTCAATTTGTTGTTCCCTCAAATATTGTTTCTCTGATCTAGTAGACAAAGTTGGCACCACCTTAATTACTGTGGTACTCTGTAATTTCTGTTGCAAATCAATGATTTTAGATTTCAAGTTTTTTATTTCCATGTCACATCCAAAATGTTGTGCCTTTCAGTTCTACAAGAGTTCAGTATTGAGCTCTTTAATTTTTTCCTCTCTCTCAACTATCTTTTCCTTCAATGATTCAATCATTGGTGATGGGGCATAAAGATCAACTAGAGAACTCCCTAATGAAAGAACTTCCTAAGACCTCTTATCTTGTGTTTGTAGGGACTTATCCAAGTCAATTGAAGGTATTTATTTTGTTGGAATTTCCTGATTTTTACCTTTACCCTTATCAATACCTTGACTTTTACCTTTATCCTGACCCTTTCCACCTTCTTTACAATACCTTTCTATTTCCTTTTTAAGTTATCTAATCTTATCTTTGTTGGATTACCCTAACATTTACCTTCCCCCCTACCCATACCATGAATTTTATCTTTACCCTTACCCATACCCTCTCTTTTACCTTTATCCTGACCTTTTCCACCTTCTTTAATATGTCTTTCTATTTCTTTTTCAAGTTCTCTAATCTTCTCATTTACAATGACACATGCAATATGTCTCTCTTTCAACTTATTATCTTGTGTAACCATTTGTTTATTCAATTTGGTCACTGTGTTGTTATATTCTTCAATCTGTTATTTATGCTTTTCATGTTCCTCTTTCACTTTATTTTCAAATTGAAACTTTGAAATTTCAATAAATGCCTCTTTGTCCTTTAACTTCTTGTTTGATTCATCCACAACCAGATTACATATACTTTGCAATGGAGGTATATTAAAAAACTTTAGCCTTTTTGTAAATTCCTCAAGTTTTCTAATAATGTTTTTATATGTAGCCTTACTATCTGTGAACAATTCCTTGAGATTATGAATCACCCTCAAAGATTCCTCTCAAATTATGGATACCTCACTTCTTAATCCATCAATAACATGATATTTGTTATTTACTATTATGTTTGATTCTTGTGCTTGTTTCACAATTGCTAATTGCAGATTTGCAATCTTCTTCATGCATTCAATAATATCCTTTTCCTTTAGTTCAAACTTTTCCTTTCAGTTGTTTAGAGAGGAAGAATACTCCATTGCAACTAGTTTGTAATGCATCGTCGTATCAAATACCGAGAAAATATTTTTTTCATAAAAAATGTATGTTGGATTATGCACATTTAAACTTGGAGAGGTAGAATTAGCCATAATAGGGACATTATACTCAAGCACTTCCATGTTAGGAGGAATTCTATCAATTGTACTTCCTAAAGTATCAAAAAATTCATCATTGTTTTTTTCCATACAAGTCCATACCTTCCTGCTCCTCACATTCATTCATACATTTATGTAGTTCTATTAAACCCATCACATTAGTAAATTCATCTATGGAAACTGTATCACAATATATTTCCACACCATCAACCAGATTCTGTTCAGGTACTTCCTCAATAGTTTTCTTCATTTTTGATATGCTAATGTAAGTTTTAAGAGGGATTGTTTGAACACCAGGTCAATATAAATTAATAATTTTTTGCAGTTTACCTGAGATACTAAACTTAATCTTCTTTGTTTTACTTTATTCAAGGGAATAATGTAATTTTTTAGCCAATAGATGAAGGGAATCTATGGCCATGTCTTCAACGCAATAAATAACTAGCCTCATGCAGTCACCAGAAATATCACTCCTATGATGATTCATAATTGTCCTAAGGACAAGTTGAACTAAAGATTTGTATAGTCCCTAGGGAACATCCTACATTCTTAAACCGTTCATGGGAATATATACCTTTTTCCCACATATTTTACTAGCCATCTCAATCTTTTCTACCTTGTTTTTTTTTTTTTTAAGTTAAATGTTGCTCCCCCTCTGTGTAGAATTTTCATTTCTCTTACAACCAAATCAACATCTAGGTAAACCCTCTTCCCAAATACTTTCAATTCAATAGCCATATCATCATAATTATCTATGACATCATCTGTCTCCTCATTTTTAAAATTGAAGGGTCCAAACATAAATTCAAAAACCTCTTCTCTTCCCATGATATTTAGCATACATGTTGTACAATTCTTTGTATCTCTCCATGCATCAACACACTCCTAGAATTTGTTGATAGTGAAATTTTTACCTTGAGAACCCCTTGTTTCAACTATTTCCCCCATGGTAGATGACTTGGTAGGTTTGCACTATGTTGTTGTTAAACTCATTTCACTTGATAATTTGCATTATCTCAACATTGAAATCAATGCACCATATCCATTTTTTGGTATAATTTCTTCAATTTATGCACTTAATCATTTTTCGATGTATCATAACAAAAATCAATGCACTCTATTATTTTTCATTATATCACCATTGAAATCAATGAAATTACTTGATTTATATAAACCATTTTTCATGGTATCATCATTGAAATAAATACACCTTATTGTTTTATGTTACATCAACATTGAGATCGATGCAACTACTTGATTGATCTAAATCATTTTTCACTGTATCATCATTTAAGAATAAAAATATTGTTTTTATTTATATCATTACCAAAGTCAATGCAACTACTATATGCATATGCATTATATAATTATTGAAATCAATGCAACTACCTAACTTCTCTAAATCATTTTTCACTATATCAATTAAAATCGATACATCCTATTGTTTTGCATTATATGATGAATGAAATCAATGCAACTACTTGATGAATGTCCATTATATCATTGTTTAAATCAATGTAACTATTTGCTTTTGTTATTCCTTATCACTAAAATCAATGCCTCATATTTATAGCATAAAGAGTGTATGCACCGTATAAGAATTATGCTAACTAAGGTCTTTCATGTTGTAAAATGAGAAGCATTCAAGCAACTAAATTGCAAGAATTTGTTAATTAATGTCAATACTCCATGGAATATCGAGTTTAGTGGATTTTGAAGAATCTCTGGAATCAAATCACCACAATTTGAGTTTATAGGTTATTAGTTTGAAAACCAACTTCTATAGGCCACTCATCAATACATTGGATTTTTCACCCATTTGGTTTTTTGTGGCTTACATATTCATGTCATTGGTATTGTTTATTTATTTCAATTGATTATTCTTGGTTGTTTACACATTTGGTTATTATAGACAGTCAAGTTTTCACATGACTTTACCATACTTGTCCATTGTCCTTATTTGAGCAACACTCATCACAAACTAGGTATTGGAGAAACCTAAAATTCTTTGGGAAGAAACAATATATAATATTTTCTACCATAAAATATACCTCTACCTCTCCCACACTCTCTACAATATGCTTATCTATTAATAAATATACAACCACTATTATTTCTAGTATAGCCAAACTTGCCTCTATAGTCTATTCTTCGTGGAGAATTTAATCAAGAGCACTCATACCACTGTCATTTAAATTTACAACACCATAGTGTGTGTTTCCAATAGACCTACCACCACTAGGGCCTCTACCTCCAAGGATAAATATATTGACCACCCATTCCAAATTCATTATAGTTGTCATTATCTTGTTCCGTAGCACCAAAAAATCGTCTACCAATCATAGAAAAACAATGGCATTTGCCACCACCATGGCTAAAACCATGACTCCATCCACTATATTAAGAAATATACCATCCTAATGTAACTCCATTCTAATAAATTGAGTTTCAACATTTCCTCCTCTATATATATTCCATCCATGCCCATGACCTATGCCGCTACTATCTTGTCAAAAATCGTCTCCCTGATATTCATCATCTAGTAGTGACTTTATTTGATTAGTTAGAAATGGTTTATAACCTATAGATTATTTTTTGAGTTGTCTTCTAGATAATGTACTTGCGATATTTGATACATGTCTCATTGTTTCCAATGGTATTATGCATTCTTCCATAGGTTCCCACATACAGTTTATATTAGCAGAACTTATTTTTGTGTTCTGATGAAGGTTGTATCCTAGGATTAAAACTTTCCTTCACAATTGGATCTTGCATCCTAGATCCTTTATATATTACTTCTTTTTGGATACTATATCATGTTCATAAGCCTTTCCTTCACACTCGGATCTTGCAGGTCTTGTTGTAGTTGCAAATATCTTAGAGATAATTGAAACTCTTTCTGCTAACAAAAAAGAGTGCTTGAGTCTTAGGAAGGAAATGCATAGATTGACTAAACTTATCATATTGTTTAGACAATGGATTCAGTTGAAGGAAGAAATGGAAAATGTAATCAAAGAGGAAACATGATTGATAGTGGAAGTATTGATCCCATGCTATACTCAAATTAGGTCTCCTAGGTAAGTGTCGTAAAATTTAATCTCAAATTTTTAATGAAGTAATTATTTATTGATATGTGTATATAGTTAGAGGCTCTTATCCTTGTAAAATGCATGAATACTTAATTTAAAGTGTGCTCGATGGAATTTCGTTATGTTATTGCAAATTCTTCTCAATGTCAGTAGAGAAAGTTGAGCTAGTTAAGATGCAAACAATCTATATATTAAAATATTCCCGTTATCATTGTCTTTTCTTTTGCAATATAATAATACACTCTAGAACTAATATATTGTGTAGACACAAATAAATATTTACAACAAACCAATACTTTTCAATGAAAAAAATGAAATGTACCTATAGTTAGAGAAAGTTAGCTCCTCCTTAGATTGTTTCTCCTCAAAGTAAATGGACAAACATATATTATCCAATAGATAGTTAACATACATGTGTGTGTGTGTGTGTGTGTGTGTGTGTGTGTGTGTGTGTGTGTGTGTGTGTGTGTGTGTGTACACACACGCGTGCACACACACATGGTATCATAATCGACCTAGTTCAGGAAAAATTGTCTGGTCAGATCGGTTTCATGGCCATACCAATATGAATGAAGGATTTGAACTGGTAATGGTCAGTTTTGTATCGAAACTGTCCATGAATGCCAAATCTACTTGGTTCCATAAGGAACCATACAACCAACAATGAGGACCACTTAAACTCAAATTTAAAATAAAAATAAATCATTAAAATAAAAAAAGGTGAAACATTAAACCTAACCAAATCCCCCCCCCTAATGTTATTTAAAGAGGTCCCCATCCTTCATTTCACTCACACAATTCATTGGATAAATTTGGATTTTTTTAGTTGAGATTATGTTCAGTGCAACCTTGGATTGATGCGCAACTAGTTGTTGAACATGATCCTAGAATCAAGCAACATAGTCTTGGATGATATTGATCCCTCATCAAAGTAGGTTGAAGATAATTAACCAGTAGTATTTGAAAATGAAGACTGATATTGAATGTACTTGGAGCCACTTCCATAGCCAAAGGATCTTAACATTGTTGGACGAGTACCTTTAGGGCTAGGGGAATCAAACCAAAATCCCATTTTTTAGTCTAGTCATGTTGATGATGTAGATGATCAGAATTCAAATGATTCTCTCATATGATTATATTGTAGAATATAGACCCTTGACTATAGTTATTGATTAGTAATGTGCTTAGTTTTGTACTCTATATGCCATTTAGAGCCTCTTTGTTGATGTATTTTGCTTCAAATATGGATTGCACTTGGTGTTATTTTGGTTATATACACCCTTAATTGTTACATACATGAGAAATTTTTTGTATTTTTTTATAATTGTTTGGATGCACATGCACACACACACACACACACACACATTTCAAAATATGAATATTTTATGTATTTTTTGGTCGACTGGTTTTGTTTCTAGTTTTTGTTCTATTCCAATCTAGTTCTAGTTTATGGGGTCAACTAGTTCGATGACCAATTTGGTTCTAATAATATTGATACACACATACATATACTCATTCGGTTTATGGGGTCAACTAGTTATATGACCAATTTGGTTCTAATAACATTAATACACACATATGTATGCTTAGTTTATGGAGTCAACTAGTTCAATGACCAATTTGGTTCTAATAACATTGATGACCAATTTTATCTAGTTATTTTTTATTTAGTTTTTTAATGAGAGCATTATCCATGTACATATGTATGGGAAAACATCTATGGCATACCAAGATATAGAGTGCCTCTCGATGCAATAAAAGAGGATACCTTAACACCAAATAAAAAGTCAAATATTCGGTCAACCATAAGGTAACTATCAATGAATCCTCCGAAACCAATGGCTATCCACCAAGTTCGGTAAAAGAAAGTAAAGTAAATTAAGGATAAGAAAATTCGTCACTATGAAATAAAATTATATTAAGATTGAAGTGTATAAAATGTCAATGGCATAAAAGACATTATCAATGTATGATTTAAATTGGAGTGTGTTAATAAGTGAATAAATTCAACCTTAATTTACTCCATTTAAATTTGTGCAAACAACATTATTTATGAATGGTTTAACCATTCCCAAATTGCCCAAAATGATAAGTTGTCCCTTATTATCTAATTTCAAACTCCCATATTTTTGGAAAATAATAATAATTGAACATCAATTGTGATATATCCTTAAATACACATCATGAGATGTTAAGTACCTCAAATTTGGTAATGTACATCATGATATATATGTCAGTGAATGGTGCTAATAGCTATTATTGATTGTTATTGTTTTCCCACATCTCATTCTAATCGTTTTGTATACATCCAAACTTACTCTTTCCCCCAAAGATTAACTCCATGCTTATTACTATGCACCCATAGTTCTCACCATGGATTGGATAAAAATCGTCCAAATTAACTAGTTGTTTCCTTGTCCCTCAAAATAAGTTATAGGGTATTAGAGTTAGGGAAATTTTTTAAGGATCCATACTTATTTTAAAGTGTAGAAACCTTGGCGAATTTTACTAATTCTTAAAATGCCACCACAGAATATTTGGCGATATTTTTAATAAAATTATTCAAATTTCAAAGGATTTTGTGTAGTTTCTAGAAAATTTTGGTGATTTTTAGAGTAAAATTCTATTATCTCATAGAATTTGGGTGAATCATTTTAGAAAAAAATGGAAAATTGGTGAATATTTTTTGGGGAAAAATCATGGAAAATTATCCCATGGGAGAAATTTAGTCCCTAAAATTTTCCTTGATTCTAGAGCTACCAAATGATGACATATGATGGAGGATAAATTTCATTTTTTATACCACTAAATATGTAGGGATTTAAGAATGGACTATAGTCAGTCACGAAAAGCTATACATCAACATGTATGAGAACTATAATGTCAGTGTGACAATGTGACCAAAATTAACATATCACACTAGCATTATAGTCCGACCGTATATGAGACAATACACCCCACAAGCATACACCATATGGATTTATATAAAAACTTGCAACTTAGAGGATATAGCATATGGAATTTATCCTCAAGTGCATATGATGGGAGCCCATATACATCGTATTTAAGAGGAGGATGGATTGAGATCCATAGAAGATGCAATCAACTATATCATGGAGAAAAGTACTAATTATTCCCCTTAGAGAGTCCTTGAGCCACAATGAACTTGAGAAATGGTTTAAAGTGGCATGTGACCCATAGTTGATGACATTCCCCCAACAAATTAAAATCTATGTGAGGTAAAGTAATACAATGTAATTGTACATATTGGAATTTAGGAGATTGGGCCATGATAACTTTCAATGGAATGAGTAATCTACAATTTGTTTGTATCTCAACTAATACCCTTCCCTCGTGAGATTACCCAACCTTTCAAACAATTACTTCATAATCACCCTTTATCATCTAGCATTAACTTGGGTAATTAACTTGGGTAATTTTTATCCTTTGTAGACGAGCCAAGATTTTAGTCATGATATTGGTAGTTATCCATAAATTGTTCAAGCAACTATACATACCTACCCAATTTCATTATGTAAAATACTTGCAATCTTTACACATCAAATTACCCATGATATTTAATATCATTACAATCTTGCAATCTTTACACATCAAATTACCCATGATATTTAATATAATGAACCTCAATTGATTTTATTATAAAAAGTATGGTTATTTTGTTCCATCATGAATGTCAAATGACAAAGCAAGGAATAATATTTCACAACCATGTCCCTATGAGGTAAAACCTATTTTACCCATGCACCAAGAAAAAGATTTCATTGATTTTATTATAAAAAGTATGGTTATTTTGTTCCATCATGCATGTCAAATGACAACGTAAGGAATAATATTTCACAACCATGTCCCTATGTCCCTATGAGGTAAAACCTATTTTACCCATGCACCAAGAAAAAGATTTCAATTTCCATTAGATGGGAATATTATTGCAAACTAAATACAAAGGTGGGAAAGCGAAGGGGTTAAAAAACAAAATGTTAAAAACGATTCTAAATTACACTATAAAATAAGCGGTTATACTAGCCAATACAAACTCTATCTTAATTAGTATGAGGGTAAAAGAAAACCTCAATTACAAACACTATCTTAATTAGTATGTCATTTCCAACCCAATTGTTATTGAAAGATTGATATTTAAGCCAAAGCTTGGGATTGCATACCTCACTCCATATGACATTAGGTGATAAGTTGATCATAAGTTTCCTATACAACTAACTTGTAGAGGGATATTTCTATTGGTAAGAAATGTAAGTTTTCATTGGTAAACATATAAGATTGGGAAGATTTACATTGAAATTATTAATTATAAAAGTAATAAAAATTTAAAAGTTATATTTAATTATTTTTAAGTGTACAACATATAAGATAAGATTCGAAAGATTAATATCAAAATCATTATTTATTAATTATAAAAATAATAAAAATGAAACATTACATTTTTTTTAAATAATTTTTCGTTAAAAGTTTTTTTTAATATATTAATATTTTTTTTTTTACGAAAAAAAACATAATTTTATTCATCTGAAGAGAATCAAATTACATTTTGTAGGTGCCTTAAGCATGAACTAATCATGGGTAAAGTGATCAGAAAATAGAATCTCGAAGGGGCCCAAAAGATGGCTAATAAGTCACAAACAAATATACAATATAATGAGCTGGGAACAACCCGAAATAAGTGAGAAAACGACCTTTGAAGTACAAGAAACACCACCACAAAAAAACGTTGGGAAAGAAATCCAAAAGAAAACCCCGGAGGATGGAAGGACTAGGTTACAGCGGTATGAATCTCCCACGTCAACAGAACCAGAAAGCAAGGGTGTCAAAGAAAACACCATCCTACAAACACCAGAAAAAGAGAAACCAAAACGTTGCATGCCCTAAAAAAGGATCTCAAAGTGTCAACGCATCAATACTTCACGCCCTTAGAGAGGACCTCAAATATTTGGCCAAACGCCCCATCTGATATGAGGAAGAGAGAGTCACCGAAGCCCTCAAAAAGGACCCTGATCTAAGAAAACATCAAACCCTAAATGAACCAACATAACCAGAGAGATTAACCATCAATAGGAGTGAGAAAACCCAGAAAAAACCCTACTAAGAGAAAAAAAAAATGAAAGACTCCAAAGAAAACTCAGATATAGGATGAACCAAGTCAGAGCGACATACATTCCTCGCAAAAAGAGAGGATCTAAAACCCTGAATCCCGACTTCAAATATTTAGAACCCAACAACAAAAAATTTGAAGCCAGAACCACATAGTAGAGGGTATACATCAAACCAAAAAAAAAGACCCTGAGACTAGAGAGGGTGATCCAAAGGAGAAAACCAAGACGATCACCAAAGGAGAGGGGACACCCACAGAGAAAAAACTGACAACAAAAAAAACACCAGGCCACCAAAGAAGAAGATCCATGTGAAAAATCCAAACCCGGATCCACACAATAGACGGATCGATCTACAAAAGAACATATGAAAAGGAGAAACGATCTTGACACCCACCACAAACCACCAGATCATGAAACCACACAAAAAATCTGCACAAAAGAGTACATCAACAAGGGTTTAGGCAATGTCAATGGATGGCGATCAGAGGCAATATCCAAGACACGGGAATCAAAGAAAAGAAGCATATCCATAGATCCAAACTCAACACACCAGAAAAAACTTCGACTTGAACAAAACGAATCCCACCAGAAAAGATAAAGGAGGCACCAGATCCGAGCTCACAAGCACCATATCAGAACATGCAACAACACCCCCAACCCGCCACTAGAAGGAAAACCGATCCCAACATTATCCCAAGACGCACCAGAGACACCTGTCAGAACCACACCCGGAGAAGAGAGCTCGCCACCAAAACACGAAACCCTCAATGCGAGCATCAAACCCAACTCTTAGGTCCGGGAGTCTGTGACTAGGGTTTCCCCAACCCTTTAACATATTAATATTTATTTGAATATATTGTACAATCAACCTACCTATTCGATTTCAATAAACTTTAATAATCATCATATATATATATATATATATATATAACCCTTAAAAATAGATAAAAACAATTATAAAAGATATAGAGTAGGAAAGAATTGATGGAAAACTTAACCAGGAGGATAGCAGTGAAAACATGGAATGACATATAAACATATCATTATGATTCAAAAAGTGTGTGTGAGGCTCAAAGTTAAAACATGGAATGATGTATAAACATATTATTGTGATTCAAAAAGTGTGTGAGAGGCTCAATGGTTGCAGTAGGTTAACTCAAGACCAATCTTCCTTCCCGAGTTTCACTTTTCAGGAAAAAACATGGACCTGAATTTGGTCAAATTTTTAGGGGTGGTCTAAGTTTCGCATGGATCAAAGTTCCATGCATTTCAGAACCTTACCGCATGAGTTTTGCCTCATTTTAAACCAACCCAAATGCTCAGAAAATCGATCAGAGTTCTGGATTGGCCAAAAAAATAAAAACGAGTTGCCAGAAAACCTACCAGAAAAGTAACTCGGAAGGGAAGATTGCTCCCGAGTTAGCCCAGTCCACTCAATGGTTAATTTATGGTTTATTGTTTAGTATTTAATTTAATTTTTTGTTTATAATAATGATTTTTTTTTTTAATTATTTATTATATAATTTAATGTTTTTGTTTATAGTGTTTTTTTTTATTTGTAATACTCTTTTTTTTTGGTAAGTTATCTATGTATTATTTTATTATTAAAATCGGAGAAATTTACAATTATGTGTTGCTCATCTGTTATTGGGAAATGAGATAAAAAACATAGGAGCAATTTATG